>WSTO01000570.1:0-11539 GCA_019627685.1 Serendipita sp. 399 | reverse complement strand
TCTTGGTCTCGTCGAGTTTTTGGACATTAATGTCCCTTTAGATGGAGCTTGAGCAGCCAAATGGAAACGATATGCGAGACACGAAGCAGATGCAAAGAAGCTCGATCATAAATTGGAGCCTTCTTTGACAGTTCGAGACGTCCTACGCAAGGGAAAACTTGCTCCGCTCACAAAAGAGATGGTGATGACTGTAGGTGGATCTCATCGTCAAAAACTTTGACAGTCTCTCATGTCGTCGATTTAGGTTCATTCTATGGTTCGAGTATCGTCGGTCACCTTGCAAATAATAGAATCCGAGTTGTGGCCAGTGATCGGTTCGCTGGGAGACCTCCTGGTCGCCGCTCTTAACGATGTTCCGGCAAGCATATGGGATCAACCATTCCCACTGGACGACCTCTCATGGCTACCCACTCTGGTCTCACCAGAGGTTCCCCGAACGTATTCCATCTCCTGCTTCCCCTTCGAGTTGCTACCCGAGTCTGTCGACCTCACCGTGACTAGGGCCGAGCACCCGATTTCTCTGCTTCTTCTCTTGGATGGCCAACCAAAGACTCGACCTGGTGTTTGTTCCGGTTTTCCCAACCCCGATCCATCTGTCGATCACTCTCCAAAGCATCAGTTGATTGCAGGAAACAATCAAAGTGAAACAGTGCGTACGATTTATTACAATCTTTCCATTACTCATGATTCGAACAATTAGGTTTTGATCGGATTATCGTGTCCCCTCAACTTCCAATTACCCGTCTCGCCTGCAGCACCAGTCACCATGTTTGCGGCCGGTTCTGGTATCGCACCGTTCCGCCGATTCTGGCAAGCTCGCATCAACAGCGGTGTAATTGGACGTAATATTCTTTTCCTTGGAGTCCAGTCGCGCAAAAGGTTCCTCTACAAGCACGAACTGCGGCAATACATTCAGTCCGGAAAACTAGAACTCCATGTCGTATTCTCCAGAGATTCCGCTGGGCTCGTCTACGATTCAGTTAGCCGCGATCTCGTTGAGAGGACGACGGAGCCTCGTTATATCAACGCTACCATTATGGATCAAGGTCCCACCGTCTGTGACCTGAGTATCTCCACCAAGTTGGGTGGACTTGGTGGCTACCTCTATATCTGCGGTAGTGTTTCGCTGTACAAAACCGTCATGAAAGGGTTCCAAAATGCGCTCTACAAAATACCGTGCTGTGACCAAGGAAGGAGGGGGCAGACGAACTTCGTGCCCAGGCATTTGCGGAACGTCGTTGCATGCTTGACGTCTTTATGACTCCCCGAATCATGAGCAAGAAGGGACCATTTATTCCGCTTTCTGAATTCTCGAGGCACACGGGCCATCGTGAGGGGTCCCGAATGTGGATAGGCGTCCACGGTTTGGTCTACAACGTTACAGGTTTCTTACCGATTCACCCTGGAGACACACTCATTGTAGCTGGCTCAGCGGGGATCGATGCCAGTGTTACGTTTGATGAAGTTGCGCATACGAGCAACCCTGAAGTTATGAGTCTGCTCGGCAAGTATTTCATCGGATACTTGACACCAAAGCCCGCGTTTCAGACTCCAGAGCTCAACGAGCTTTACACCAGCTGGGTGGGTTATCTACGAACAACCGTAGAGAGTCTGACCACGCTCTCCTTCGAAGTCAACACCCTCAAGACGGATTCAAAACTCTGGTTTTCGGATGGAATACTGCCCACCCATGCGATTCGGAAACTTTACCAACTCCAATCTAGGTAAGGCCTTATATTGTTCACGCCTTGACTCAGGCTTGACATGCACTTCTTCAAGGTCCTTGACTCTTACTGGTTTTCTAATACTCTTTGGCACGAAGCTGCAGGAGCTTTTCCTCAGCCTTTCGTTCTTTATTGCCGATAGCGACCGTGACTCGCTCCTCCCTGATGTGATTGGCATTGTAATGCAGGCAGCATCGAGCCCTGCTGCCGTCATTGCGCGCAAGGAAATTGCTGAACTCGGCGAGTTTGTGACGAATTCAGCAACGAGTGCCCCAGCCTTCCAGCGAGGTATCATTGACTATACTCGCGGAATCTGTGAGCTAGACATTCGATTCCTTGAGCAAATTTGGGAAGAGCTTTGTGAGGGCTACGACGTGTTCATGCAAGTAGCGGAAGTAATCCAGAACTATCCGACTAAAGAGAAACAGGTATGTCGCTCGGTTGATCATCCTTGGCATCGCTGACATTGGGATCTCTAGGCTCTACACAAGATTTCTACAACGTTGATGGGTTACTTAGAACGGATCGCTGAACGTGTGGAAAGCTTCTACACGGACATGGCAGCCCTTTCCCTCTATCATCCAGAGAGCGAGGCCAACCCTGCTCGTGCTCGTTGGAAGTTCCTACAACGTCGCATCAAAGATGGCTCTTTTTTTGTTCTCGCTTGAGAGATGGTTCCTTTCACTCTCGATAAACCTTTGCAAATGGTTCCATCATTCAAAACTGTCAGTCTTCATTAGCGATCGTCAATCCGTGATTATCGCCTTGCAGAATCTCCCTACCCTGTCCAACCTCGCCTCACTGACACTTTGGTGCACGACCTCAGTGATCATGCTGCTACTCTGCAAGGTACCAACAGAAAGGTCAACATTGAGCTCCATGAAGATGGATTTGACGCCCGATGCCGGCGACTATATAGCACTAGACATCCATCCTTTTCAAGATATATTTGCGCGGTTAACCCATATCGACATCTCATGCGCATCGCAAGCTGTCTGGGCTACAGATTTTGTCAACATTTCCTTGTCGTTCCGGAGACTCAAAGAACTCGTATGGTCCCCCAGGAACCATTTCGATGTATCCACATTAGGAAGCTCAGCGGATAGTTGGAAGTTCCAACTGCGCCAGCTCTCTACCACTTGGAGAATGCTCTCTGCGATCCCACATACGGCCATTGTTAATCTCACTACACTTGGTATCACCTCTTGGGACCATGGATTAGAGCACACATCCCTCGCATATCGGACTCTTGGTCGAGGCATAAGTTGTGTTCAGGTGGGGGCGGCCATACTCCTACAAAGCAATATGGAGACGCAGATCAGCCGCTCTGGTGAGGTCTATACCTCTCAGCATCCTGTCGAAGAAGCCCTCGTCGCTCTCCCCAATCTCCTCGAACTCGACCTCCGTTATAGCTGGGCAGGCCTCGTCCAAATTAACGCACCTAAATTACGCACCTTGCGTTTATCGTCCGGCTTGCTAGTCGAGGCAGAGGTCCTTTATCTTGTACAAAGTCCGCTTCGACCACAAGATGTGGAGATTGCGGACGAGGTGGGTTCCGGAAGGATTTTAACTGCTCTTCTGCGGGGTCCTTTCGCTGATATTTCCAAGTTACACATGATAGCGGACGCCAGATGGGTCGATAATGGCTCCTTTATGTCCCAGATTGTGGGACACATGGCCGACCCGCCACTGTGTCCACACTGGCGGCACCTTATGGTGAAGCTCTTCAACGTACACAACGTCAACGTAGACACAGTACGGATACGTGTAGGATCAATCTTGCAACCCAGATTGAACTGCAATGAATTGTTGACACTCAGATTTGGACTCTGCGATGACTAGTGTGTTAAGCGTTGTAATCGTAAACTCCTGCGGCATGACAATCTGGGCCTGGTCACAATTTCGAGTTATAAACGAAATATAACCTCACTAATTAGCACTCTGTCGGGTCCTTTACCGCAAAAAATATAGTTCTATTGACGATGAAAAAGCAGCTGAGCGATAAGCTATCAATACCAAGAAGGATTAGTAGGTGTAGCTCAATGGCCAGCGTTCCGTCTTAAGCTAACAGAGACTGTCAATACCGTGAAATTAAGCACAGTCAAACTAGATACTTACAGTGACAGCGACTGGGACATCCGGGCCTAAACCTAAGTGTGTATAATGAGTGACGGGAGGCATCTTCTAAAGAAAGGTCGTAGACTAACCATGGAAAGGAAGCAATTTCGTTGAGCGAGCGGAATCGTCTGTCAGATTCCAGAACATCTTGTTCCCGTTGAGGAGCCATTGCTTTCCAGGCCTTTGTTGCCATTGCCAGAAGATGGCGTCGACATACTGAAACAAAAAGAGGACCATATATCCATCAGAGCCATTCACCAGAATGCTTTGTCATCACGGCGTGGTGGACCCAAAAGAGTGGGTCGTTCGGAGCCGCATTCGTTTGTAGGAACGGCCAAGTCATATTCAAAAACCTTTTGGAGAAACGAGTAAGGATCTCTCCCGCTTTTGCAACTCGGCTACGACCAAAGAGGAGTCTTATCATGCTGGGCCAGTCCAATCACCGAAGTTGAAAAAGTGAGGTCCGTTGTGTAATCCAAGGTTGTTCAACTGACTGAATCCATCTACGGTCTCTTCGAGGTTCGAAAACTTGTTCGCAGCCAAAGCCGTCTTGAGTTGCTTGGGAGAGCTACCAACGAAAATGATTGTCACTTCGAATTTCGACTAGATCTGAAGGGGAGAGGAGAGCAAGAAATAGAACGTACAAGGCTTCTCCGAGCGCATAATCCCATTCCCCAGCCTTGTCTACGTCTTTCCATGCCGAAAAGTTTCGCATAAGGTAGTGAGGTACTGGCAGATTCACCTATCCATTCAAGATCATGAATTAGTCACCCCTCGAGGCATGTTGAAGTGTGAACATACTTTAAAGTTTGCGAAAGGTCCATTGTCGACTTTGAAGCCCACCAACTCTGAAACATTCAACTTCTGTCGACCATGGGTTCCAAACCCAGTCTCATCGGTTGCAAAAATGGGCGACGCAAACGGATCTTTGTAGTCCATTGTATAGTTCCAATATCGAGAGGTGGGCCTTCAACGTAACGCCTGTTAAGAGAGAGAAAGAACTGAGGGTGGAGGACCGGTGCGTCCGCATTCTTTGGTCATGGCTTCCGAATGAGTCCAGACAAACCACCTGTGCCATGGCAGGAACTAAAGATGAGCTCGTGAATATCGTAACGAAGGGACGGTGAGGGCTCACACATGCGTTATGATGGAAATCCGTCCAGTTCATTTGGTGAACCTAAAAAAACTTAGATCACTCCTGAGAACGAGGACGACTAACGTTATGACATACTTGCGTTAAAGCGTCAAACAAGCTAATAGTCATGGCATTAGCAAAAAGAAAAAAATCTCCACAAATTGGGGAACACAGGAAAGGAAGCAACAAACGTATTCGAGATAGGAGAGATTCCATAATCCCATTTGGTTTGCAAGCACTTGATGGCGCGGATGTAATCCTTTTTCTGCGCCTTTGTCAATTGCCTCCATTCCCGTCTCTTTCTCACCACGGTACATGTTCGAGAAAGCGAGGAAGCGCCATGGCGCGTGCTCGTGTCCTCAAGGAGAGCTCCTTGCGCAGTGATCGCGATACCCTCGTAGTCTAGGAACGGTACGATGGGATCACGGCAATTGAGCGTGGACGCATTGACGGTGGTTGGATTGAAAATGAGTGTACGGAGAAGGGCAAGTGCACTAAAAACGAGCGTAGCTCTGAGCATCGTCCTGATCCCTCAGAGAAAACCTGGTGGTGGCGAGTATAGGAATCGAAAGAGGGGATGAATATGATCGACTTATAGAGGGATGAGAGCCTGATGGGGCTACCGTCTTCTCTCTCACCAAATATTGTCCTCGGGGATCGAAGCGTTTTCAAGAGGCGAATTCGTCGGGGAGTTTGAGAGTGATTTGAATTTCGTAATAAGGAAGGCAAGGCCATCAGGCGTAAGGGATGAGAATTTTGACTCTTGGTAGTGACGGTGCAAAGGTGAGCCAAAAACTGACAAGGTCATGACATCTCCAGGCGAATCGACAGGCGACAGGTTCATAGAAGTAATATCAGGGAAGTGTATAACTGAGAACCTGGCCATCGTCGCCTACATGGCTGAGCGGTCCGGATCAGAAGAACTGTTGAGGTGAATCATCGCGAGAAAACCAAGGCTCGACGACAGCTTCGACAGCTTCGACGAATGCAATTCGAGACGCATGATAGCATGTGATTGACTATCGACAGTTTTCAATTTTACGAGAAGAAACATTTTAAAACGCGCTGGTTCCGTACCTGTTTAGTTCATATGTTGATCGAGGACTGGCACTGCGTTGGATCGCAAACCTGCTTGTAGAATGCTTCGCATTGTCAAGCTGTGGAACTCGCTTGAGCTCTTTATGGGATGTGGACCAGAAAAGCAAAAAGGGAGATTGGGGCACGGTTCAAGCCTGGTGTCATGGAAGCGGAGTGAATCGAGGCCGGCTGCAATAAACGATGTTTGCGATTTCAAGTAGACTTCTGATTGCATAGGATACACGTCATAAATCACGTATTTGATTATCTGAAACAACAAGCTACGGGCAATGGGAGAGATACATGTTATAGACGAGAATTCTCGCCAAATCATAGAATTTGATTGAGCTCTAACGCATTCATATGTGACTTAGAATGGACTCAGCAAGTCTACTATGCTAGTAAGGAGCAACTCACCAGATTTTAGGCCGATAACTCGTATTTTACGAGCGCTGTCATCTCGACGAGAGTAGATACGACCGAAGGATCCATGGAGAGTGTAAATTCTTGTCTGAGAACAACGGTCCCATCTGCTGACCTTCCAGCATACAGATATCCGAACATTGCATCACGGCTGAGGTTGACGGTTTGGCCATCCAAAGTGAAGGAGAGCTGTGGGGAGTTGTTCGTGGAACTGATAAACCATGTCACCTCAGTGATCTTCGGTGCATGCGAGTGGGCAAAGTAAGGTAAATGGCGAGGTCCGATCGTCAACTTCGTCGAATTAGTCTTGAGGAATTGAATCCACTCGCTGGAGAAGTGCTGTTTGAGATTATACCCTTGACAGAGGCCTGAATGAGTGGCGTCGAGGATTCATTTGATTCAAGGATTGCAACTGAGACTGCTCGACCGCTTGTTGGAACACACTTCTGCCGTCACGATCAGTGTAACGGATGTGGGAAATCACGTCCGTGATAGTGCTATAGTCAAAGCGGCGAATGACTGTAGGAAGCTGTAGCTTCCAGGATCCAATAGCACCTGTTCCTTCGAACGGAAGATATCGCTCGTCTCTGAAGTCGAGCTGGAAGACACCCGAATCGTTTACAGCACTTGACAGCGCAACCGATTGGATAGCTCCAACATTGTAGACAATCCTATTGTCCCCATTCAATGGAGACTCAGGATATGGTGGATTAGGACCCGAGAGAAGATCCTCCGCTGCGCGATAGCGATTTGACGTGAGTGATAGCGTCGCCGAGACGGAGATATTGGGTCCGACGATGCAAGGGATGGAAATGCTGACAGCTTTGATGCGACGTAAGTAGTGTCCAGGATAGTCCAAGTCGTAGGTCTCCTCAGGGATTTGTACAAGACACTGGCCGGTCGCTCTAAGTGAGATCAACGCGAACGGGTCAAGTTCCGCAAGGGAAATATTTTTCGAGAGCTCGAGCTCGCGCTTGTTGCGATCTATGTACGCCGATTCCATCCGCTTGATGTCGTATAGTAGTGACTCTGCTGCCAATAATCCAGACTTGAGTGAGTCCCAGTACCCACAGCTGATGAATGAGGTACCGCTTGTATCTGCAAGCTCAAACAGGAATGAGCGTTTCGCACGCTTGGCAGCATCGTAAGCAAGATTGTATGCTGTGAAGTAGGTGGAGCTGATCTGGCTGACCATCCAGTCGTAGAGTTCCTTGCTCGTGTACTTCGACTTCATAAATAAGTTTGCTGCTGTCTCCGCGGCGACTCAAAGATCGTGTGCAGCTAAATCTTTGTGGGGGCCATCGATCTTGGCATTGGCGAAGTCGATCTGAGCGTTTATTGCGTCAATATCGAGACCAGTCAACTTAGCATTGAAGTCCCATTCCTCTTTGCGGCGCTGAAACGACCCTTGTTGGGCAGTCATTGCAGCAGACTTGTCTAGAACCTTTCCCACGGTCTCAATGCTCTTTGTTATTGTTTCTGCTGACTCTCCAAGCTGCTTTCCCCCTATCACAACAAGGACGGATCCGCATCAATAGTGCACGTGAAATGCTATACTGGGCGAAATAGGCTCCAGTCTCCGCATGGGCGAGGTCGAATGGTAGGTTAAATGCGTACGGTGACGTCGCCAGGCGGTCATATGCACCGGTGTTGATGTATTCCGGCATTGCAGCAAGTCGATCAGCAGTCTGATACGTCTGCTTCAGCACTTTTCCGGTCGATTGGCCGGAGGGTGTTGGCGTCAATTTGACTACAACTGTGCTATCTCTGACGATTCTGCCGCCCGTGGACTTGTCCTTGTCTGAAACCGTCGCCCTTTCCGTGAAAGAAAGGCCTTGGTCCTCTACTAGTAGCTGTAAAAGAGCAGGGGAAACGCGGCCCGTATCCAGCGGGACTGTGGTAGGAACCGTGAAACCCCCATCTGGTGCAACTTCTTCCTCCAATAGCTCGCATACGACGTCAATGTATGGTAGAGCATTGTTCCTATTCGCGCAATTGAGGTCGAGGTCACCGAGCTCTGGGCGACGAGCGAAAAGGGCTTTACGAGCTCCAATTGTTGATATACTACCAGTTGGGCCGGTTGTGTCGATGATCCAGCGCTGATCCAAAAAGAGGAGCGTATCGACCAGGTACGCCGCTGCACTGTAGACTGTCATGCAGTCGTCACAGGCGCAGGCCTCTCCAAACTGGAAGAGGGTGTTGAGGTTGGGGAAATCCCTCAAGATGGCCTCGAGCCTAGCTAGAGGAAGCGAGTTCGAGAATGCCCCCAGTTGGAGGGCAGATGAGGATGATTGAATTCTCCCCGCAAGCATGGAGGTGGCAATGCTAGTGTTCTCTGCACGGTGAAAGACGTTGGCACCTTCCTCCGGTGTAAACGGGTGTTCTGGTTCAGTGGCAAACTCAGCTATGAAGCGAGTGCGACCAATGGCGCGGATGGCTGAACACGAGTGCACATTCCTCTTGAAAAGTGCTCCCGTTTGATGAAAGGTGGGTGCTAATTTGAAGATAAGTTGAATAGACTGCATAGTATGCTTTAGTTGCATGTCTTCAGAGGCCAATTGACTTTTCTCTCCACGATTTTTGAAGAGGAGCTCAATGTTTCCCATTCTGAGATCAAATTCTGGGTGAGCATCCAGAATCTGCGAGATGAGTTTTCCGTATCCTCCGAAAGTATCATTATCTCGCTCGATTTTGGCGGAAAATGTGGTTGTCGGGAACGTGTGCTCTATCACTTTGGCCAAGGTGACCGCAAGGGATTTCCGGGAGTCGTTGGTGAGCTGTGCAGTTGGAAGAGCTGGATGACAAAGATAGTTGCAGATGTTCTCTTCTCTAAGCGACGCCATACTATGCTCATCCGCTATGGAGTGCACTTCTGCAATTCGCTGGAGGAGAGTAGCCGCTGAAGGCAGCTCCTCATTAGGTGATATCTTTGGCACGTCCACGGCCGGTTTAGCTTGCGGATGGAGTGCACTTTGCAAGCTCTCAAGTAGCTGACCAAAGTCTCCAAACGAATTTTGTTGCAACGCCGTACAAATGGCATCGACACTCCCGCCCTCGAGAAGGGACTGCAGATTCGAGAAGATTTGATCTTCAATGGGATTCTTCTTTACGTATTCCTCCGCCTGGCAACACCATACTGAGAGCTGCTTCTGGATTTTTGGAAGAGTGTCGAGGAGGCTACGAGGTACGATCGAATCTGCAACAGCGGATTTGATTGCAGCTTCAACACTCTCGGGGGGTAGCAAGACTATGTCGTGGAATAAAAGGGTGAGATCCACATCCAATCCAATGGTGACCCTCGTTCCAAGCGGGGTTGCGGTATTGGATGCATTGGCAAGAGTTTGCTCGACGAAAAGGGCGTAGAATAATTCGGGTTGGATTTCGTATTTCGGAGAAAGCTTACTGGCAACTGCGACGTAAACAAGCTTGGTCCCATCGAGGGATGCTTCTTTTACAAGAAAGGTGATATCTTGTATTTTACTATCCTCTTGCAAGGATGCGATGTCAACGTCTTGTCCTTCAGCTAAGGGATGCACGGTCGTGATAATATTGGTGTACTCATCCAACAAGGCAGTAACCATTTTGGAAAGGGTGATGTTGACAATTGCTAGATCTGGTGCGTTGAATATGATATCGCTGAGGGTTGGATTGTACAAGACTTCAGAACCGCGGAGGACCCAAATCACGAGATCGGCAGACCCCTTACCCGCACAAGAGAATTGTTCAGGCAGGTATTGACAATGGAAGTAACCAGATTCGGTGGTCACTACGGATGCCAGACGCTCTTCACGACGGAGATCGCGGTCGAAAATTTGGACGGTGAGATGGGAGGCTGCCACCTTATTGGGGAGTGTGATGATCCCATAGACGAACAATTTTTGCTTGCATTCGGTGAAGTTTTCATACAACAATAAGGCTGTAGCATCGTCGACGGCTCCTGTCTGGCCGAGGACTCTAGACCATCGAACCTGGAACCCGAGAACAGTCTTGTGAATGTCTTTGCCAAAGAGAGCGTTCACGACTTCTGCAGGGTCGATTGCATAATTGAGCCTCAACAAGGCTGTATGCAACAAAGTAACAGGAGGACCGCTTGAGCCTAACTTGCGGATACCGGAGCCAAACAAAGCTGCTATGGACATTACTGTGGGAAAAAAAGTCATGGAGGGTGAGTATGGTGCAATAGACGGTGGGTATTTCCCTTACTGTACACGTGGTAGAGAAATCTGAAATCGATGAGTTCACTTGAAGTGGGGTGTCTAGCTGAAAAATGAGTCTTTATATGTGACAAACGTGTGAGCGATACGCGCAATATGAGGCGGGGGCCAAGGTTTCACTGTCAGATGTCCCGAAGCATTGGCAGTCTTGCCAGTCACACAGGCCACTCTCCTCTATTTGACGATAAGCACAAAGATCAGGGTGACCAAGCACCCTTTGAGGAGGTTTACATAGGACGCATTATTTTGGGATCTTGCTCCGTTAAGGAGGAGCGAAGCCGAAGGCGAGCGACGACGAGGCTCTTTTGTTAGCGTTCCGAGGTCTGGTGAGTAAGACAAAGAATAAAATTTCGAGCTCTCGGGAGCACGAAACCTTTTGTTCGATAGAACTCATCAGACTCTAAGTTGTCTTACCTTTTATACTGGACCTCAAGTCTCGGACGTCCGAGTGCCAAGAGGCCGCAGTCTTGCTGATTTGTAACCTACTATTCAGTTCTTACCAATCTCTACCTTTGTGATGAGTAAAACTCCCTTGAATGAATGGATTCGCGGTGGTTGAGTCGAGGAGGAGCAAAGCCGAAGGCGAGCGACGACGAGGCTCTTTGAGGGGCGTTCCGATTGTCTGACGAGGTAAGAACAAGTAAAATTTTGAGCTCTAGGAGCACGAAACCTTTCGCTATGATAGCTCATCAGACTGTAAGTGTCTTACCTTTTATACAGGACCTTGAGACTCGGACATCCGAGTGCCAAGAGACGGCTGTTAGCCGTAGGGTTAGCCGTAGGGTTAGCCGTAGGGTTAGCCGTAGGGTTAGCCGTAGGGTTAGCCGTAGGGTTAGCCGTAGGGTTAG
>WSTO01000568.1:0-11587 GCA_019627685.1 Serendipita sp. 399 | reverse complement strand
AGAAGCGAGGATACGAATATGTGGAGGAGGAAAAGGTCGTATTGGACGAGATTGTCATGCTCTATCGGAAAAGGTCCGTAGGCGCTCACTCTGAGAAGGTGTGAATAAGATCGAATTCTACATCTGACGCACTTGTTTTTATCAGGCAAGAAATCGCCCAGAACTAGTATGCCTTAGGAGGTTCTGCCCATCGCTTGCATATGCTGACTGGATGAAAGCTTGCATGCTCTCGAAGAATTGCATTCCACGGCAACGGCCAAATTCGACTCGACCAATTCGCTCTACGGACTACTTGCATCTCCAATTCTCGACGGTCTCCAACAAGGTCAAACCAGCCTTCGCTCTCCTTCCGATGTCGTTATTGACCGATCTGTACAGATATCGAAAGTCATAGGCAATACGTCCAGGATTCTGGAGATGATCTGGCCAGAATCAAGTTCAGTAGTGTACGTTTTACCAAATTCATCGTACATTTGATGCAGGTTGTCACGGTTGACAGGGTTCAAGTGACGATGCAAAAGCCGTGAGACGTGATATGGAGGCTGTGAAACCTCTGTACTTGGAGTATACAGCATTATCCTCGTCTGTTCTACAGTTGCCTCAACCACCCCTTCCGGATCGGTCGAACTGGAAGTGGCCCTACGAAGAAGGTATCGCCCTACTTGAGACAAGTTAGTCCTGTTTGCTCACCTTCAAAAGACATCAAACACCGCCAAATTACAGCGAAGCTTCATACAAAACAGAAGACTGCACGATTGCATTTTGAAACGACATATCCGGTGCGCAAATTCCTTGTGTTTCCTTATCGCTCATCATGAAATCGATTGGATGTCAGAAACTCTTGGACGATCATATGGAATACATTGAACAAGTGAAACGACTCGTATTGTCCAATACAATGCGTAGGAGGTGAGAACGGTCATAGCTGTCATCTGTAAAATCTGATCAATTATTTCCATGCTAGTGAATTATCAACAACTATTGCATGCAATGCAAATCGGGAGAGAATGCTGGTGGACAAGTTTTCGACAGCAGATGCAATCGCGGTGTCTCATCTGAAGATGAGCCTGGAAAAGGATCGACAAGAATATCGACATGCACCGGTCTTGAATGTAATGACAAGAGGACTGGAAGAAAGCAGGACGGTCATTTTTGGGAGGGAGATGGAACCTGGGCCGGGGGATGATATGACCCAAGAGGTGATCGTGGCATGCTTGGAGCGATGGCCAAAGATAGGTGTAAGTGTACAATTATGGAAAGTTGCTTGAGGAATGCTGATCCACCTGTTTGTGGCTAGTGGTTAGCGCTTACTGACAAAGATTGGAAATATTATTGGGATTTCATCCTCGCGATGGAGTTGGATCCAAGTAAACATGCCATACGTAACACAATCTTCGATATTCAGAATGGCCGTGACATAGAAGTTTTGATTCACGTAGGTGGAATAACAGGATTTGATTTGATTCAATGGATGGTGACCATTAGGCAGATTGTCGTAATCAATACTTGGGTAACTCGTCCGCTTCTTGCTGTCGTCGATGAGGAGGCTATGAGGAGATTGAAAAGTGAAGTAGAAAGGGCGGTGGAAGCTTCAGACTATTCACCCCATGTCTACAGAGAATCGATGGGACAGGTCTGAGCTGATGAGCGTGATGAAGGGCATGGACCCGCTCACCCAAAGAATCTTCAAAGCATGTGCAATTGCATGGATCACAACGTCATTCTTCTATCCGATTATTTGTACCTTATTACGGAATTTGATGGGTGAGGATTATTGGATTAATTTTTCAATACCAAATATTGACTTGTTGTCGATCCGGTTACAGTGGGCGGCACTTGGGATGTCCACATGCTCGATGTTATTTTACGGATGTGGGATTACGAATTGTGGCGTCCACTCCCAGACGACGTACAATGGAGCAGAGAACTGAGAAATGGAAAATGTTGTCGCTGTCGGATGAAACGATTCCGAGCAAAACCAGAATACAAGGAGCATGGAGAGAGTAGTGAATGGGTGTGGCTGGGAGTGGATGAGAATGGAGACGTGCTGGATACATTCGAGAATCACCAACTGAAGGAATGGATCCAAGAGGAGCCAATCAAAGAGCCAAAGTCTCGTCTCTCCAAATTCCTGCAAAAACTGAATGTCTAAGTCGGGGGAGATAGCGACGCACGGATAGGCTTATGTGAATCTGTTCATAGTGATGTATGTACCTTCTTATATCCATATGTATCCTTGTATCATGTTCATTCATAACAGTGCGGCATGCAGGACAAATCACTTGGACCCAACGTCACCTGCGAGTCCAGCCCAGTCCAATCTCGAGAGGCGACGGCCATCGGATGCGTACGAGGGGGCGAAGGAGCGCCTGACTTGCAGTCAATTCGAAATGCGGAGCATTCTCCTTCATGATTAGTTGCACATAAAGACGGGAGATGATAAGAAAAGCGGACGTAGATTCGGATGTCAATAAAGTAGGAAGCACGGAATCACAATGGGATTTTTTTTGTGCATCAATCCGATCCCACTCGTCGGAATGAACAGCATTACGTCCGCTTGTAGCAGTATGTACATCTTCGACCGAACGCAAAATGCAAAATGCAATGTCGACGGAGAAGCAGACCCACAGAACGATATGAAGCCTTCGTGCTCGATGGAAAAACCTCATTTCTAGGTTGTCTCATCGCGCCACGGAACCGTCAAAGATAGATCCTACCTGACGAACGATCCTGACAGGTCTCACCAGCGATGGATGGGAATATTCCTCGGAAGGAAAGAAATCATTAAACGGTACGACTGGAAATCCCCTTGAACAAAGGATGTAAAGGACGGACGGTCAAGAGGCTTTCTCAATTCTTGACTACTGAGGGGGGGTTGGTGCAACGGTGAGTGATTTCATCGGAATTATGAGGAAATCCTCAAATCTCTTTCAAAGGTTTATTCTTGGGGCCGGAGGAGCTGTACGCGTAATTTCTCGAATGAAAAGCTCGATTATTGAGATGGTGGATCCACTCATTTGGTATCACATTCATCTGCATTAAATTATTCTCGCATCTTCGGACTCGATAGACCTTTCTACTAGGTGAGTGGTAGGCTCGCTTGTCGTTCCCTCTCTGGTTCGACAAGCTGTGGACAACGGTGTAAACTAGCGTCAGCAACCCCATTCGACACATATGTGTACCTGCAAAAGGAAATGCATCAAAAGAAGCTTTAGCGGAGGCAACTCGAGACCGGTTGCCGATAGGCTTGTCGACGGCACCAATGGAACCACAATTACGCCCCAATTGGAATTGGTGTATTGTGTTTCTACCGACCAGCCAATGGAGTATCCAATGGGACTCGTCGGGTGTATCGCTTGGCCACTCGCCACCAGATGCCAGCCTCGATTGAACCTACCTGCCCTCCGCCACGATGCAGGTGCAAGTCGACAATTCGAGCGAGGAAGATCTAGCGAAGTACAAGAAGCGAGGATACGAATATGTAGAGGAGGAAAAGGTCGTATTGGATGAGATTGTCATGCTCTATCGAAAGAGGTCCGTAGGCGCCCACTCTGAGATAGTGTGAATGAGATCGAGTTCTGCATCTGATGCACTTGTTTTTATCAGGCAAGAAGTCGCCCAGAACTAGTATGCCTTAGGAGGTTCTGTCATCGCTTGCATACACTGACTGGATGAAAGCTTGCGTGTTCTCGAAGAATTGCATTCCACGGCAACGGCCAAATTCGACTCGACCAATTCGCTCTACAAACTACTTGCATCTCCAATTCTCGACGGTCTCCAACAAGGTCAAACCAGCCTTCGCTCTCCTTCCAATATTATCATTGACCGGTGTGCACAGATATCGAAAGTCATAGGCAATACCTCCAGGATTCCGAAGATGATCTGGCTAAAATCAAATGCAATGTTGTACGTTCTATCAATACCATCGTACATTCGATGCAGGTTGTCACAGTGGACAGGGTTTTGGTGATATTGTGAAAGCCGTGAGACGTGATATGGAAGCTGTGAAACCTCTGTACTCGGAATATACAACACTATCCTCGTCTGTTCTACAGTTGCCTCAACCACCCCTTCCGGATCGGTTGAACTGGAAGTGGCCCTACGAAGAAGGTACCGCCCTTCCTGAGACAAGTTGGTCCTGTTTGCTCACCTTCAAAAGACATCAAACACCGCCAAGTTACAGCAAAGCTTCATCCAAAACAGAAGGCTGCACGACTGCATTTTGAAACTACATATCCGGTGCGCAAATTCTTTTCGTGTTTCCTTATCGCTCATCATGGAATCGACCGGTTGTCAGAAAATTTTGGACGATCATATGGAATACATTGAACAAGTTAAAAGGCTCTCGTTGTCCAACACGACGCGTAGAAGGTGAGCATGGCAGTACCATCATCTGTAGAATTTGTTCAACTGTCTCCATGCTAGTGAGCTTTCGACAACTATTGCGTGCAATGCGAATAGGGAGAGAATGCTGGTGGACAAGGTTTCGACGGCAGATGTGATTGCGGTGCCTCATCTGAAGATGAGCCTGGAAAAGGATCGACGAGAATACCGACACGCGCCGGTCTTGAATGTATTGACGAGAGGAATGGAGGAAGACAGGACGGCCATTTTTGGGAGGGAGATGGAACCTGGGCCGGGGGATGATGTGACCCAAGAGGTGATCGTGGCCTGCTTGGAGCAATGGCCAAAGATAGGTGTAAGTGTACAATTATGGAAAGTTGCTTGAGGGATGCTGATCCATCTGTTTGTGGCTAGTGGTTAGCGATTACTGACGAAGATTGGAAGTATTATTGGGATATCATCCTCGCGATGGAGTTGGATCCAAGTAGACACGCTATACGTAACACAATCTCCAATATTCAGAATGGCTATCACTTAGCGTGTCTGACTAATGTAGGTGGAATAACAGGATTTGATTTGATTCAATTGATGGTGACCATTAGGCAGATTGCCGTAATGAATACTCTGGTGACTTGTCCGCCTCTCGCTATCGCCGATGAGGAGGCTATGATGAGATTGAAACGTGAAGTAGAAAGGGCGGTGGAAGCTTCTGACTACTCACTCCATATCTACAGAGAACGAATGGGACCGGTCTGCGCTGACAAATGTGATGAAGGACGTGGACCCGCTCACCCAAAGAATTTTCAAAGCGTGTGCAATTGTGCAGATCACAACGTCATTGTTCTATCAGGTTGTTTGTACCTTTTTACGGAATTGGGGTGGTGAGGATTATTGGATTATTTTTTCAATACCAAATATTGACTTGTTGTCGATCCGGTTACAGGGGGTGGTATTTGGGACGACGACATATTCAAAGTTATTTTACGGATGTGGGATTATGAATTGTGGCGTCCACTCCCAGACGACGTACAATGGAGCAGAGAACTGAGAAATGGAAAATGGTGCGCCTGTCGGATGAAACGATTCCGAGTGAAACCAGGATACAAGGAGTATGGAACGAGTAGTGAATGGGTGTGGCTGGAAGTGGATGAGAATGGAGACGTGTTGGATACATTCGAGAATCACCAACTGAAGGAATGGATCCAAGAGGAGCCAATCAAAGAGCCAAAGTCTCGTCTCTCCAAATTCCTACGAAAGCTGAATGTTTGAGTCACCTCAGACGTAGAAATACCGAGTTATGTTAATACGCGATTTTTATTTTCACCTCCCGAAATGTGTCGGAACTCGGTTGACTCCAAGTTTGTTTCCGACCTCTTGGAGCCTTTTCCTCGCTATGGCTTCTGACCGGCTAGAGGCGCTCTTGAATTCCATCATCCCTCTCTCGGAGCTTCGAAAGTCGCGTAGAGATGATCTTTTGGACGCGTCGACCGCGATTCATCCGCCACTAGCTCCCGTCGATAAAGTCGCGACGACGCGTCGAATGCAACAAGACTACGCAATAAAGACCGTGGAAAAGCTCACAGAACGCATAGAAGAGTTGATTGGGTCCGTAAAGAATCTGAATGCTGAACAAAAACTCGGGAATGGCAAGATGAATAGCCTCGTCGATCAGGGTGTTGAACAGGCCGCTACCATAGGTCAAACAGACGCATTCTCAACGTTGTTGGCGGTGACAAAATACTAAGATTTGGGTAGTCAATCGCGTTCAAGAGCGTATCTTAACTGCCGTAGGCCAACCAGCGCAGGCCGACATTTTGCAGGAGATTCTCGAATCGCAGCGCCTCATCCTGGGCATTATTCAAACCATACAGCAAGTACGTACGTGTAACTATGAGCGTCTCTTTCTGCCTCAGACAAAAGTAGCAAACGACGACGATGCAAACTGCCCAAGCGAACCTTCAAGCCACCTTGATCACGCTTATTGCGCAAACTCAACAAGTTTCGAGTCAAATCATCTCCTCCGAAACGAATGTGTCCCAAAAGCTCGAAGCTATCAAGGAAACTATCTCATTTTCGGCTCAGAGGAGTCGGCCAGAGGAGGAAAACGTACGAATAAAGAAGAAGCGAAGAATAAGTGGTGTACAGAGAAAATCACATACTCGTCCTGGCTCGCGAGCTCCGCTAGGATCCATTCCAATTCTCACGGATTTGGAGAAGCCTATTAACTCGTTACAGATCGCGAATTCACCTCCTTTGTCTTCATTTGCTTCATTGACGACACAGGAAGAGTCTCCCCTCTCTCCGCCACCTCTTGTCGGGCTTCTAGATTCAAGGCGGAATGATGACTCCGAAAGAAGGCCTCTGCCTCCCAATGGGCGGCTCAAGAAGGTTGGTCGCCGGAATCGATAATCAACCTATAATATCTGAATTTTTTGTCTTTCTTCACGATTTTAGGCTCAGAGACTCGCATCCTTCTTTGGGCACGCGGAGTCGATCGAAGAAGCCGGGACCGACGACCTCTTCTCTAAACTCGAACGCGTTTGATCCACTCGTCATCCGACCTATACTGTTTTTTCGTGCTATTATTTTTCTTGTAGGGTTCTGTTCAATTGTAATCGGAGACACGTTGCTTCCTCAGGAGGCGTGCCATGGACTCCGTCGCGACTTTGACTAGCTGAAATATGTCTCATTGCAACGTGGATCAAGTAACTCAACGAGATATACATTCTGTGAGCGATAATGATGGAGCCCTTCGCTCTCGGAGTAGTCATGCAACTCTTTCAAGAGCCGGCAGTTCCAGCCAGGCCACTAGTCCGACATCGGAACGAAACGCTTCTGCGCTCTACTGTCGTATAGTAGCGAAGCCGTATGATTGGGTCGCCGGGCCGCCATCGACGCTCAGCGTGATTTCGAATCACCCAGAGTCGACACGAGAAACACCACCTTTATCGGATTCTGAGGAGGATTTCGAGGACGCTGAAGGAGACTCGATGGATGAACTTTCCCCTGAAAAGCTTGGCCATGAAGTGAAAAGACTTCAGAAGGAAGTGGCCCAGCTGAAGCTGGTAAGCGAGAGAGACCGTCAGGTCGTGTCAATTCTTTGGGTCGCTGATTGAAAGAATGAAACCAGAAACAGGAGCAATATACTTTTGCAGAATCCGTCCGAATGGAAAGATTGGTGAATCAAATTTCGCCCCCGCATTTTTTCGGCGTCGATGCTAATACACTGGCTACAGAATGCACTCAAAATGGGACTTGATGCCGCTCAGGAAACGAACGATTCGCTGGCTAAAGAGCTGCAAATCATGAAAAAGGTCGGGGCTCTGTCCCTTGGAGGTTGTCACTCACTTACGGTTCATAGACAGCAGGCATATTCAAGGATCACTTTCAGTGTCAGATTTGCTTAGACATCCTTAAACAGCCATGGACGTAAGTGTTGGAGGTTTCTTCTTTCTTGGCACTTTTACATTCGAATTCTCTAAATCCTTTTCGTGTAGGCTATCGCCCTGTGGGCACGTGGCGTGTCTTTCCTGTCTGTACGGGTGGTTCACGACACCAGGTCCTGATGAGGATCCCGAGTATCCTGTAGATGCACGCCGTCAACCGAAGACATGTCCCCAGTGTCGAACACGGATCAGAATCGCTCCATCCCCGTCCTTCGTCCTCAAGAATATGATTGAGGAGCTACAGATGGCGGGTCTGCTCGAACGCCCCGTCTCCGCTTTCAATTCGGTTCCTTCTGGGGAGAACCCGTGGTCGAACGTATTTGCGGAGGCGTGTGCTTGCGAGTATGTGTCTGATGGATCTGAGGGGTACAGTCATGACGAAGGGGGTGATGAAGAGGAGGATGCAGGTCATCTACACGAAGGAGAGGAGAGCGACGTGCTTTCGATCGACTCGCCCTCCGAGACGTCGGAATCTGAAGGCGGGAATGGAATATACAGAGGAGGGATCAATCAGCTGATGGAGCGGAGTATGGACACGAGGAATTCCTATAGTGGATCCTGGGTCGTTCCACGGTGGGAACCCCCGCGGTTCGAGTTGGGAAACTTTCAGCTGAACGAGACCACCCTCGACTTACCCTTGGATGAGATCCGCTGTCTTATCAGCCGTGGTGCGACCATCGAGATGGTGCACATGTTCCATATGAATTATTCTACGGAACATGGTATCACCGCCTACATGGGGGAGATCAAGATCCATCTGGGGTGGAATCTCAATCGAAATGCAAGTGATCCTCGGGGTACGCTGTATATGCAAAGCGTCATGGACGAATTCCGAATTCATCCGGAGCGGTATGCGACCGTTTCACCCTCGGGGTTGGCCCCGCAATTGACCAGGCTCGTTCCGAGCTTGGGGGAGCCAGACGACTTTGACGATTCTGATCCGGCTTGGACGACAGCGGAGAGCGAAGATGACTAGACTGCAGCAGCATATTTCACTGGTTGACCTGTTCCTCCATTATTACCTCTTTGCATATGTATATATCCTACCGCACGTCTTTTGTATCATCCAAGACCACGTCGTCGTCGTTGTCGCGTATGTGTTCCTCCAGCCCTGGAGCTAAAGTTGGATAGAACCATGTCGAACCCGTTGCTCAATGTCGAAACTTTGACTGGCTCGAGCGTATGCACCTTGTCACACAGATATAGTATAGAAAGCTGATTAGTACAGTTTGTCAATGCGGCACTGAAGGGTACGCTATCACTGAGGTTTCTTGGATTGAGGAAGACGTCTGAGCAATTGTGTAATAGCAAAATGCCCTCCCGGATCGACCTTTGTTTCCAAACTTGACGAGGTCATCAACATAGCACTACCTCTCACAACCTCTTCGGATTCTTCTCTCAATCGTGGAGACGTGCTGGAGATTCAGGGACCAAGCGGCGCTGGAAAGACGGAATTGCTCTATTTTCTGGCGATGACGACCATCCTACCGTTTTCTGTTACTCTTAACACAGGTTCTGATTCGCCAGAGGACGTGGTCTTATACCTTGGATCGCGCGGAAAGTCGGTGGTGGTATGCGACTGTGAAGGTCGGTGGTCGATGCGCCGCCTACATCACATTATGGAGATCCTGCTCTGGCAACGATTCCAAGACGCATTTCCAGAGATGGATCCAGATGAGGAGATGATGGCTATGCAGCTTCAAGAGGTGCTAGACGAGGCACTCGGTCGAATCCATTTGTTTCGACCGATCTCTTCTGGTTCTTTGGCTGCCACGCTGCATATGCTACCGCACTATCATTACACAAAGATGCAAGACGAAGAAATTTGTATGCTCATGATCGACGGGGTCAGCTCGTTTTATTGGCAAGACCGATGGAAAGTGGAATCGACGACGGGCAACGTGTGGAAAAGCCCCTCTTATGCGACGGCGGGTGTCGTACGATCATTACAGTCGTTTCGAGCATCCCATAATCCGGTAACGATCCTTACGAACTGGGCCATCTCGCCTTTGTCCAACAAATCCCATTTCTTCAAGCAGCATCTGCCACCCCCTTATCCCGCCCCATTTGAGACCGCACAAGATGGGACACCTGCACCGCGTACGTCTCCTCTGGAAATTACACATCATATCACGCTCGTGAATCCCCATCATCATTCTCCGCTATCACGGCACGAATCGTTGCCGGACGACTCGACGACCATTGCAGATCCAAACGAACCAATAACGATTCAGGGCATCGTCCGAACACCCCCAAGGGATGTAGCGGAGACTATTATCAACCATTTCGAGTTTCGAGTGGCGGGAGCGGGTGTGACCGTGGTGCCTTTGGCTGAGGTTGAGCTGCCGATTGAAGAGGCTCAGATTGAACGGACGATTGAGGAGGCCGCCAGCCCCGATGTATACTAGTGCATGTTAGTCCATGAATCGAGTCCGTTGTTTAAATGCTTTTCTAGAGAATCACGCGACGCTTGACCGCCACTCATAATCGGGGGGTTTGCTTTTTGTCTGACCATTAGGAGGCGTGTGCTCCGATTACAATCGGACGCTAAGAGTTGTTTAAAAAAACTTAGCGTACATGATACAAGAGAAAATAGGAATGATAATAGGACTGGAAAGGCGGGGTGAATGCCAAATACGGGATGGCGTTAACCTCTTCTTCTTCTCCGTGAAAAAAATGGGGGAGGCCCACAATCGCACGACACGTCCCACTCGTACGACGGCCGTTTGCGATTTTGACCCTTTATAAGGGCGTCGCATGAGAAAATCTACAGCTCCTACACTTTGAACACATCTCCCCCTCTCTTCCAGATCAACTTCCAACCAACGACGATTACTTGTTGAGCTCCAATCATGTCTGCCTCTGACTACGCTCGCCCAAAGGATGTCGGCATCCTCGCCATGGAAATGTACTTTCCTAGACGCGTACGTTGTTGTGGTTTCTAACGTCGAAAACACGCTGATCGTCGAGCTTACCCTCTTTCTTGACGCGCAGTGCATCTCCGAGGCCGCACTCGAAGAATTCGATGGCGTTCCCCAGGGAAAATACACGATTGGTCTCGGCCAAAAATACATGGTCTTCACAGACGACCGCGAAGATATCAACTCGTTTGCTCTCAATGGTGAGTACGCCGGTCTCAGCTCCGAACAACTTTTATCGAGCGGCCCAAGGCTGTTTGTCGTCATCGTACATCGCTCCTGTTTAATTTTCTCCTGTAAATATGCTCAATACTGATGGTTCTTTCCTCTCACCCCTACATAGCTGTCAGCTCGTTGCTGAAAAAGTACAATATCGATCCCAAGTCGATTGGCCGCATCGACGTTGGCACCGAAACCATCATCGACAAGGCGAAATCCGTCAAGACCGTGCTCATGCGTCTCTTCGAGGAAGCCGGAAACACTGACATTGAAGGCGTCGACAATATCAATGCCTGCTATGGTTCGACGGCCGCCATTTTCAACGCTATCAACTGGGTAGAAAGCTCCTCGTGGGACGGTCGAAATGCCATCGTCTTTGCGGGAGACATTGCCATTTACGCTGAAGGAAGTGCTCGCCCAGCAGGTGGCGCGGGTGCCTGCGCGATCCTGATCGGTCCTAATGCTCCCCTCATCTTCGAACGTGAGTGTAGTTTGGTTTTTTCTCTCTCTTGCTATACAATGTTCTAATTATTGTGGATTCGCTACAGCCGTTCACGGGACCTACATGTCTCACACGTACGACTTCTTCAAACCCAACCTTTCTTCCGAATACCCCGTCGTCGATGGACCCCTCTCTATCTCAACGTATCTCACCGCACT
>WSTO01000567.1:0-11589 GCA_019627685.1 Serendipita sp. 399 | reverse complement strand
GCGAAAGGTCGTCAATGGAAGCAGTGGAGAGAGGTTGCGAGGAAATTGATGATGACAAGGAAAGGTGGGTCCCTGGAGAGCATCACCTGGAGGAACAACTGGTGCAATACGGAGTCTGTAGTAAAGGACTAGGGCAGGTAGATCTCTGACGACCTAATCTTGATCTTGTTTCGCATATACACGAGAGATAAAGAGCTTAGAAAGGCACTCTGCTTCGTAAATTCGCTCTCTAGAAACGTTTTGATTGCGGTGACCATTGGCAGAACGAGCGGGTGGATATTGCTGCACTTCTCTCATACTTGGACACAGAGAAGATTGTGTTACCAGCCTTGGATCCTGATCGCGTATGAAACACATTATTCAATGTGTAAATTTTCATGATATGACACCGAGCTGACGGGTCACAGTGCACCCAATCTTGCTCTCCACCGCTACCTCGCGGTTAGTATACGAACTCAGTTCTGTCCCTGAATCTAACCTTGAGACGTCTCTAACGATCTTTTTAGAGCTACGTTCCCGGGATGACGAGAGTTAGCTCTGCCATTCCTACCGATATTTTGGAGGAAATTTTCGAATGGATCTGCGTGGATAGGCAGGTGCCATCCATTCGTCTGGCGTTGGTGTGTCGACGCTGGAGAGAGATACTGCTCGGTCTTCCGACTGTTTGGAGAACTGTCGAGATCGATTTAAAGTCCAAAGTGTCCATAGATGATCGCCTTCGCCGTCTCGAGCGGCGCCTAAAGCTCGCGAAAGGCCTCACCTTGGACGTGGTCCTAAGTAATACATGCAGATACTATGGGTTAACGCAGGATGAGTATTCACATTTATTCCGGATACTCGTCAAGCTCGCACCGATCGAACGATGGTATTCCCTGTGGTTGGAGGAAGGGGCAAGCATTGTTCCGAACGCAGAAGAAATTCCAATCGGAGAAAAATTTCCCGGGAGATTCATATCCCCTCGCATCCTCACCGCTCGAGGGTACAGCAGTCAAGGCCCGAGGCCTCATCCTCATATCCACCTGTTCCAACGAATCCTGGAGTCTGACCCTCTTTTAGAGCACCTTTGCACAATGGGGAATTGGTTTCATCGGGAGATGAAACTTCAGACCTTCACTCGCCTCTTACGGGGGCTGAAGACTTTTACGACGTACCCAGGTCTGCTTCTCAAGGAGCAATATGAAGCTCTGCCTTCCTCCTGCGAATTAGGAATCAACCCCCATTGGTTTATAAACCAGGATTTCACGCTCCTTCTTCCCAAAACGACAAACATCCACAAGTTTATCCCAACTGACCCCAGGCGGATGGACCTAAGCAACGTCGTTACTCTTCGGATCAGTCTATCGCCCTGTGCGGATGGAGTAGACGAGTCGCTCGATCTTCCCAACCTCCAAATTCTCGAGATTAGGCCTTGCCTACCACAGTATCTCCAGATTTTCAAGGCCCCAAAATTAGAACGACTTGCACTCTTCGAGCCATATCAGTACTCTGGGGCACCATCGTTAACTCTTTCTCGAAGAGAAATTAAGCCGGTGATAGCCCCACTCTTTAGGCAAAACCGACATTTGGTCGTGATGAATCCGACCTCGTTCACCATCGACCTTGACGGCATAGCTGGTCGAGCCTTTATAGTGATGTTGGAGGCATGGCCCAGGTTGAAGCACCTTTCAATGACAATCGGAAATGACTTCGACCTGTTCGGACTATTTACCAAAAGACTACTCGACGAGGCATCTCCTCTTTGTCCTGATTTGGAGACGATGTTAATTGAGACGTGGTGGTATAGGAAGAGTAGGCAATGGAGAAGGTGGCGAGAGACAGCGAAACAACTGATGGTTGCAAGGAAGAATGGGCCGCTGGACACTATAATTTGGAGGAATAGGTGGTTTGGTGCAGAGTTTGTTAGGCGGAGTGACGACATATAGCACCAGAGGGCAGCGATTTTACGTTGAAGGTGGCCTACATTTTTCGTATTTTTGGGATTAATCGACTGGGTAGTCTCTTACATATTTGTTAATTGCGGATTAAACAACCGGTAAGGCGTATATACCTCCAATCCGACACACAAATCGACCATGTCCATAAATAGGAGCAACTGTGAAGCCAGTGTCGCACTCCCCTATGGAACTGAAATGATTTATTGCTCCCGAGCTCCCGAGCCATGCATGAGAGATGAACCCAACCCGCCTAGAACTTTCTCACCTAACGAGCGAGCGAGCAACAAGTGAGGTTTCGACTCCGACGAATACTCATATTTATAAATCAAAGTCATGGTCATGTTAAGTTGACGTGACTTCTCGTGATTGTGAAGCTTTTCTAATCCTCGAATATATTATAAAAATGACACTAAAGGCCAATATGAACGAAAGGGATCCAGTCCACCATCCGAATTTTTGGCTTTTTTCGAAGCTTTTGCACCGAGAAATGCAGCGCCTCCGCCGTCTTTCTACTATCCGGTCGCCCTCCATCCTCCATCAAGTATCGATAGAATTCGTCCGCCACCTCGGGTGCAAGATTGTCTTGGATCGACCACATCGTCGCCACTACGCTTCGATAACCGGCCAACAACATCCCTCCCGCGATATGTGCCGCCTCGTCCGTGAGCTTTGCGTCTCCTGTGACCGTTTGACATGCTGAGAGAAACGCAAACTCGGCCTGGGGAAGATCTAATTTGATGATCTCCTCGAGTAATAGATCACTATCACGAAGCTTTAGTGCACTCTTCGTCGGATGATCCACCATTTGAGACCCATGGCACGCGAGATGAATCCATTGCCGGTCTTTCATTGCGTCTATCACTCGCTCCTTCGTGGCATCTGGACCGAGGAGCACGAAATGATCTCGATCCTTGAGGTGATTTTGAATCCGCTCCAATTCTACTTTCGTATTGGGAATATAGTATCTCCCAGTCGATGGCTCGATAACGGATAGCATTTTGAACGGGGTGTCCGCCTCACTTCTCGGCGATTCGAGTAGAGCTGTCAGAGTAGGTGTATAGGATGATATAACGTAATCAAAAATTGTGCCGTCTGTCGATCCTTCGTCATAGTTGCCAGCTGCGTGTATCGGGAGGAAGGCAAGAGGTCCAGTGACACACCACCAGATACGAGGAAGCCTCTCTGGCCGAAACTGGAAACAAAGCCATCAGCGAACTTGTTATATGATTCGGACATAGTGCTCACACTAAACGCTAATGAGTCCAACACAGGCTTCACTACGCATTTCCAAAGTTCACTCAGTATCCTTCGTGTCTCTCCAACACCACCGTCTTCATACTCGGGTTCCCTGATGGCCCTCGTCCGAAGGTCACTCGATTTCAGCAAGGCCGTTAAATCGACCTGAAGATTGTTGGCCTTCTCTAATGTCATATCCGGTAGCGGGATATGCATCGGCTCGTCAAGTCCTTCGACCAGAATCAGTGCGTCACATCGTTTCGACGCCAAGTTCAGCATGACCACAGGGCCATTTGTAGCAGCACGGACGAGGCGAGAAAATCGAGGTGGACGTAAAAAGTCTTGAAACTCTGGTAGATTGCGAATCCTGTCGACGATCTTCTCCCACTCTCCCGCTAATGCTCGATACCGTCGACCCTCTTCTTCTCGAGATAATTTTCCCTGGTCGTGAGGACCACTCTTCTGGAAGCCATTGTCCAACAACCGAGAAACCCGTAAGAGGTTGGTAGCTAGGTCGGGATCGACATTGTGCAATTGGTCAACGGGAGTTCGAAGCTGAAGGATTTGGGTCCACACAATGGATCGGCCTTGCTCCAACCACTCAACAGCCTTGTCATACTGTTGGAGAGAAATGGCAGCAGCAGTCGCATCTCGTGCAATTGAACTCGTTTGTACCAGGTGCTGGTGCCTGTCACCGATTGAGAGACCTAGCCATGCAACAAGAGGTATGATTGATAGAGTACACTCGAAGGCATCCAGTAAGGATGGGTGTTCGATGATGGATGCTGCGCGAATCCATTTTTTGCGGCTATGAGACGAGTGGAGGGAGATCCGATTGGGGACGCGGCGGCAGAAGAGAGGTGGGATATGGCAGCCTCAGCATCATTTTGATTATGAAACTTGAGAAAGCGGACAAGAAAGCAAATCCCGAGATTAAGTAGCTGGTGCGACTTGTTAGAATGGCCATCTGGGGTGAGGTCGACAGCCGCGTTTAGTTGTACAATTGCATTTTCAATGTCTTTTTCGTTTCTAAAGTGGTTGAATCGAGTGCCAAGTGAGCACCCAAGGTTGCTCAATCGATCTGGCTTCTCGGGATGGCCCTCTGGGGTGAGGTCGACGGCTGCTTGGTGTCGTGCAATTGCATTGTCGATGTCTTTAGTGTTCCCAAAGCGTTCGAAGCGAATTGCAAGAGAGACTCCGAGGTTGTCTAATTGATTGGGCTTGTGAGGATGGCCATCTGGAGTAAGGTCGACGGCCGCTTGTTGTTGAACAATTGCACTGTCAATGTCTTTGATGTTTCCAAAGCGTTGAAAGCGGGGTCCAAGAGAGTGTCCCAGGTTGCATAATCGGCCGGGCTTGTGAGGATGGCCATCTGGAGTGAGGTCGACGGCTGCTTGGTGTCGTGCAATTGCATCGTCGATGTCTTTGATGTTCCAAAAGCGTTTGAAGCGAATTGCAAGAGAGAATCCGAGGTTCTCTAATAGACTGGGCTTGTGAGGATGGTCATCTGGAGCAAGGTCGACGGCCGCTTGTTGTTGAACAATTGCACTGTCGATGTCTTTAGTATTTCCAGAGTATTCAAATCGAGTGCTGAGAGAGTTTCCGAGGCTGCTCAATAGACAGAGCTTGTGAGGATCGTCATTTGGAGCGAGATCGACTGCTGCTTGCTGTAGTACAATTGCATTCTCAATGTCGTCGACAATTCTAAAGTATCTGAATCGAGTTTGGAGGGAGATTCCGAGGTTGTTCATTAGAGTTGGCTTGTCAGGATCGCAATTCAGAGTGAGGTCGACGGCTGCTCTCGCTTGCGCAGTCGAATCTTCAAGGTCCTCTATCCTTCCCAGGTGTTGGAAGCGGTGACGGAAGTATACGCCCAATCTATCTAAAATAAGCCGCCGTTTTGGGTCATCTTTGGATACCACTTCTGCTGCAAGTTGAAGTCCTGATATCGCCCGCTCCAGACTGTCCAAGTTTCCGGTCTGTTCATAATTGTAGATTTGATTGAATGCTTTCGTGCAATAAATTTCTAACTCGGCTTGTTTCTTTGCTTGATTGTCTGCCTGTTCCCTGGCCAAAACCACGTTGAGAGCATCGGCCATCGACATTGCTTCCACCTTTGTTTTGAGGACCATAACCTCGCCGGCCATCAATGGTACCTCTGATCATCCAGTTCCATTAGCAAGCGAATGAAATTGCCGATGATTTTCTCACCAATTTCTCCTCCCATTTGATCGCATAGGGCTGGTCCAGAGAGTTCCATGTGGCCGAGTAAATGACGGTCTTCTCCACCGACTTCCAGGAAGACAGAGAGAGTGAACTGTTCCTCTACTTCATGCCTGGGGCTCAGATGAGTTAGCAGCTCTCTCATACATTTGTGGCATCGATCCAACCCACAGTATCAAGATTTGATCCGCGTCCCATGTGCTAGGCCTTGACTCCCTTGCTAGCAGATTAGCCCTGTCGACGACTTGACCGCGCAGATTGAGCTCCAATATGAGATGCGCAGTCTCCTCAAGGAGGTGATCGGATTGAGCACGTGATTCGAGAGTGATTTCTAGGCGGAAAGGATCCAGACGAGTGAATGGGGCGGTATATCGCTGATTGATTAATCACCTTTCAAAATGACAGCACTACAGGGTTGGTTAGATTTACGCAGTCATCGCAATGATGGGCTTACTTCATATCGATAAGTCAACCCGGGCGAGAAGAAGGGACGGGATAACGAGACCAAGATGTGGAGGCTTAAATAGAGGGAATATTTGAATATCCACAAGGAGACTATTTATGGACGCAAACAACATGTTAGGCCGTACTCGCCAGCGTCGAGAACGGCAAGCTGCAGGCCGGTCTCACTGGTTGACTGCATTCACCCTGAACAGGAACGTACATATCCTTTCAGAAATTACACATCTCCGCAAGCCACAATCTTGGTTCTCGCCAGGTTGAGATCTGGAGAATGGAGGTTCAACACCCGAGCGTCTACTTGTCGGCTTTGGATGATCAATGTGAACGGATATAGATTGGTTCAATTATTCCTGGAGTTAATAAGACTGATCATTCAACTCAGACTTGTGATTGGGAGCATTCTTGTCATCGTCCTTGGAGAGCGCCTCGGAATGGCGCGGGTCAAACTTTAGGAGGGTGGTATGTAATATAATTGCGAAATCGCAAAATTATTGAGGGAGAGCAATTCTATCAGTTTAGATATCTCTATAATAATGACCAATCTATCATGCACTCGTCCTCTTCAATGAGTGTTCCTCCATTCCCCGTGCCACCCTCGGCGCAAGTCTCGCTCGTCGAGTTGGAGCCAGAAACGAGGTTTTCGACCAGCCAAGTCGCCATTTACTACAGCCACGCTGACGGAGCGCTGATTCTGAGAAGTTCTGACCAGAGCACGACTCCATTGCCGCTATCTCTCTCGGGCGCCTCACATTATCTTGGTTGAAGAGCTCTAGTCCGTCAATTCAGAGCGAAGAGAGAGGATGCCATAAGAGTGAGCATAAAGGGCCTCCTATGAATTCTTGAGCTCCATTCTGGTATTCTAGACACTGCGGGGATGGAAACACGATGGCGATGTGGTGCACGTACACTCCACCCGACCACATCCACTTCTTTCCTTCACAGCTATCTACTCCTCCGAATGTCCATCGATTTTGAAGCTCTTTCTCCGGAAATCTGGGAAGAAGTATTCGAGTGGCTTTGTGTAGAACGGCAGGTTCCTTCTCGTCATCTCGCGTTGGTTTGCCGACGCTGGAGACAGATAATGTGGAACCTACCGGCTCTCTGGAGGACCGTAGAAATTAACTTACAGTCTGGAGACGCCTTTGATATCCTTCTCGATCGCCTCGAGCGCCGTCTCAACCTTGCAAAGGGCGTTACTTTGGACGTGGTTCTGAAGAATACAAGACTACAACATGGGCTAAGCAAAGATCAGTATTCTCACCTATTTCGGACGCTCGTCAAGCTCGCCCCAGTAGAAAGATGGTATTCGCTCTGGATGGAAGAGAAGGATTATCTCCCCGATTATGACCCAATCGCCATTGAAGGGATCTCCTTTGGGAGATTCAGCTCTCTTCGAGTGCTTTCCCTTTGCGGGGTAGGCTATAGAATGGAGAAGCCGCAGTACCACTCAACCATTTTTCGGCAAATCGCGAAATCTAAACCCCGCCTACAAGAAATATACCTCATGATCGATTTCTTGCCATTGGAACTGGCGGAGGGGTCCCTTGCTCAGCTCCTGAAGGGGGTCCGGACCATCGGCGCACACATGCGCCTTCTCCGTCTGGCTGACGAAGACCCCGAAATTCTGGCATCCTGCTACGAATTGATAACGATTGGGCAACAGAAATTGCCCTTTCGTAATCCACCGAGGATCCTGCTCCCACAAAGTGTGACCATCGACCAATACACACCACATCGCCTTCAGGGGTTCAACGCAAATAATGTGGTCATCCTTTGTATCAATGGTTTCAACGCATGGTCCAACCGATTTTCGTCAGTTGACATGCCAAACCTTCGCACTCTGGAGATCCGACCGTGTCTGCCTCAAAATCTACTATTCTTCAATACTCCAAGGGTGGAAAGAATCGTGCTATGGGGTGTAAAAACGCACATGCTTTATCCTGTCATATTTATAGACGTTCCAGAGAAGCCGAACAATGCGGCGACACTGAGGTTCTTTCGGAAAGAGCGGGAGAAATTGACGCAGAACCCACTTTCACTCAAGATAGACCTCGAAAATGTGCTGGATGAAGCATTTGTGGCCGTGTTGGAGGCGTGGGCTCAGTTGAAACATCTCTCCATGCGAATTGGAGGTGAAACTGACCTTTCCACCCTGTTCGCAAAAAGGATGCTCGACCAGTCGTCCGTTCTCTGTCCACAGTTAGAGACAATTTACTTTGAAACTTGGTGGGATGCAGGAAGCAGGGAGTGGAGGGAGTGGCGAGAAGTGGCGAGGGAGTTGATGCTCTCAAGGAGGGATGGTCCGCTGAAGAGTGTCATTTGGAGAAACAGCTGGTTTGACGTTGAATCGGTAACGCGGGAAAGAGTCCTCGGAAACGCTGATTAGGTCAAAGAATCTGTAGTCTGACACAAGAAAACATTGCAGATTGCATTATCACGCGATAAGAACATACGTGAATGAGGACACCAAGAAAGATAAATGCGGAAGCTCAGAGCGAATATCCCATTGACGTCGTTATTTTCTTTTGGCTTGTTGCTTGGCTCCTGACACTACCGCCGAGGCCGATCCCTCGAAGGTAGTATATTCAAATCGTTCATGCGCTCTTGCAAGCACCTTAGAGGATACTTTCCCTCCTTTCTTCTTCTCCTGGAGTGCTGCATGGTGCTTATTGGTAAGGCAATCGCGGAGGCAAAGAATGAATGTGTTTCTACCACTCCAGGTAGACAGCTCTGGCCATTCTGGGAGGAGCTATGGCAATATTAGCTTAAATAAAGCTACTATCAACGATCAACGTACTGCTTCATATATGCGTGCATCAACCCCTTCATACTGCAATCCTCGTGGATTGTTGTCGGCAATAATTTCGACCGCACACCTTAAATCGCACTAGTTTATATAGCGTCAAGGGGGGAGTAGTTTCGTATTCTGGCGTGCTCACTCGAAACTTGTTGTATTTCTCCTTGTCGAGAGCCCACGGAGACTGGTCCAATATGGATCTGGGTTCGTATACAGTCTTTGGTGCGTACTTTGGATTGTTTAAGACGATTATCAGCTGGGATATCCAAGCACTCAGGCTCTATATCGGTGAACGCACCTTTGCCCGTAAGCTGGAGGGGGTCAAAGGAAGCGTAGGGAGACTGTTAGTAGTGCTTGGTGTCCTCAATACTGGAAATAGAGCGCGGGCGACGTTGTTTGCTAATTTCTGCATGATGTCCGAGTTGGAATCCAAGAGGAGTAAGTGAGCCTCTGAGCCTCTGAGCCTGACGTTTCGGGCACCGAGACCCCAGAAATAAACTGTGAGAAAATGGTGATTTCCCAGCCTCCGCTTGGTGGTCAGTAGTAGTGATGCTCAGTCAGGTACGTGAAAACGTTGGACCTCGCCTTCTTTGTTCTTCCGATCTCTATCAACCACTTCCGCTCCTTTCTCTTTTTGGTTTGGCTATTATTTTACATTTTAAAAAAATCAGCGACGACGAGGAGATTTCCAAGAGCGATTTTCCGCTCTCAGTCATTCCCTAGATATCACCTCTCCTCCACGGGCAACGACGGAAAAACGGCAACGACAACGACCGAGAGACGACTGAGAGGATGAGGGCCACCACTGCTTGGTTCGCGCTCGCATTCGGGTTCAGCATCCACCTTTTCAGCTCTTTCGTCCCACTCGTCTCCGCCCAAACTAATGCGGTCTCATTGCCCTCCGCGGCCGCGGACGAGCTAAGCAAAGTCTCCTCCACCTACATCGTCGAACTTGCGTCCTCTGCGAGTGATTCTCCAGAGAGCAAGAAGAAGAAAAGGTCTGCGACGGTGCGTAGCTATCCTCTTCCCCCCATTTCCGTCTCGCTATGCCGTCGCGTTTGAGCACGGGAAATCGCCTACCCCCTCGACAGCGGCGACATTTTACCCGGGGATACTGAGCTGACACGGTTTTTCCCTCGCTGTCAACAAAAAATAGCCTCATCAAGATTTCTACGACGAGTTACGACGAAGGGATGTAATGTTCACAAAGCGTTCGGAGTGGAATCTGGACGACCTTTTCGTCGGTGTAGAGCTGGTCATTAACACCGTCACGGTGGGTCTAAGAGTCCTAATGAAACACTGGAAGATTCGTTTATTCATCCCATCAAATGTTTAGGACTTGGAGGCGATCCTCAATATTGATTCCGTCGTCGCAATCCGCCCCGTCAATTTGCTCTACAACCCCCCGTATGTTTCATCCCTCGGTTCACGCATTCAAGTTGACCATTTCCATAGACTCGTCAGTGATCAACCACTTTCCGGACTCAGTGACCCAAATGTTCCCGCCGACCTTCAAGCTACCCATGTCATGACGGTGAGCGCCGTTTAACCGTGCTTTTCTCACTCCCACGCGACCCGTAAACACCCTGTCATGTCGGATGCTCACCTGTTTCTATTCATTCGTAGGGAGTCGACAAGGTCCACGCTCAAGGTGAGCTGCTCCGCTTTACTAAAGAGCGAACGTAATTGATCCTAATCCTCTCATCAGGTAACTTTGGACAAGGAGTCACCATTGGTATTATCGACACTGGAATCGACTACCTCAATCCATGTGAGTTGCCCTTTCTCATGACGGCAGGCCATGGGAACCGCAGTTGACAATCGACATTCCAGCCCTGGGAGGTGGATTCGGTCCGGGATTCCTCGTCAAAGGTGGTTATGACTTTGTGGGAGACGCTTACAATGGAACCAACACCCCGGTCCCAGATGCTGACCCCATGGACAAGTAAGTGTCGTCTACTGTGTTTTCTTTCCTCCATCTTGGAGTCCTTCGTATCGCTTGTTACGCGCTGGAATGGCAGTGGCGCACAAAATTCGGGGTAGCTACGGGGCCGCACAAGTGCGCGACCCCCGTGACAGCAATATTCTAGTCATATGAAACTGTCATACTACTGCCAGATCTCTACTTCCTACGCGGTTCTGGTGGTTGCCACCCAAGCCACATAGGACCCGAACCCGTTTGCTCCCGTCCCGTGTCAATGCTGAGACTTTCCCCTTTACAGTTGTAATGGACATGGCACACATGTTGCGGGTATCATTGCTGCTCAACCAGGCAATATCTTCAACATTACCGGTGTTGCATACAAGGCATCCATCAACGCCTATCGTGTCCTTGGATGCTCCGCCACGGGTGTTGTCAAGGATCCGTACGTGCTCTCTGTATACTAATGATCATATCTCCTATTTCTCTAACCATCGATGTAGAGTCGTCGTTGATGCTCTCCTGAAAGCATACGAAGACGGAAACGATGTTATCACATTGTGAGTTTTGCTTCTTATACCAGGAGCTATATTTGCTGATCGTAAATTAGGTCTCTCGGAATGGGTTCAGGGTTAGTACCCAAGATGTTGCGATGCAAGACTTTGCTAATTGTTCGAAAGATGGGCCACGAGCACCACCGGTGTTGTAGCATCTAGAATCGCCGCGAAGGGTCGCGTCGTCACCGCTTCTCTGTACGTTTTCAGTTCGCTTTTCTGCTACGAGATACTCACCGAATGATAGTGGCAATGATGGAGCTGCTGGAGCATGGTACGCAACATCCCCAGCAAGCGGAAATCGTGTCATCGCTGTTGGATCTGTAGAAAAGTGCGTCTTCTTACAGGATTGTAACTGAATGATTGTTTATATTCGAATTTCTCTTAGCTCTGCCTTACCAACCGTCAACGCAACGCTGTCTGACGGACATGCCCCTATCCCCTATTTCTCTACTCGCCCTC
>WSTO01000566.1:0-11594 GCA_019627685.1 Serendipita sp. 399 | reverse complement strand
AGAGACGAGGCGAGTTCCAACTTTACTTGCTGTTTATAGTGCCCCCACCCCAGCAAGCCTCGTCGCTGTGTCTGACCGAGACGTCATCCTGCTTTGGAGCTCAGCGTCATCGGCCCCCTTTCCAGTTGACAGATTCTCCACCTAGAAATCACAACGTCCCTTATTCATTCACTCTTTCAAATGCAATCTTCACTTCCGTCAGTTCAAAGCCGCACGCGATTACACCGACGCAGACGCCGTCGGGATCTCAAACGACGTTTCAGTCGAGCACAATAAAGCGCATAAATCACCCTAAGATCGACTCTAAAAAATTGGAGAAAAAATTGATTCATATGTCTGGCTTCGGTGATGGCACCTGTCTGCTTGGTGATGTATCGGAGTTCAAAAATGTATAGATAATCTCGTTCCTTACCTTACCACAATGGCAAGTGGCCCTTCTCCGATGCGTTTCCTCCATAGAATGATGTAAAAACGACCACACTACAGATTATTCCTGTGCGCTGTTTTACGTGCGGCAAAGTCGTGGGCGACAAATGGACAGAGTACATGCGATTGCTCGCAGACGGAGTAACAGAAGGGTGAGTCCAAGTCTCTTGTTTCTTTCTTCCTTCATTTTTTGGCCATTCTACTTACCAGAATATGTTTTCGCAGCGATGCCTTGACCGATTTAGGCCTCATTCGTTATTGCTGTCGGCGAATGGTCCTCACCCACGTCGATCTGATTGAAAAGTTGCTTAAATATAACCGTAAGCTGCCTCACTTTAACCGTTCACTGTCTTATCCCCCGTTCTACCACTAGCAAACGAGCGCTCAAAGGACAAACAACAAGCTCGGCGAGATGGCATGGATGTTGGTCCTGTCTAACCATGGTTTCTTCAACGTCTCTTCATCTAGATATTCTGGCTTTATTGCTACATATCGATGTCGTCCTGCATCTACGAAAAAGTGGTTGGTCCTTTCCTGCTGGAACGGAAGAAACAAAACTCGCAAAGAGAGCATGTCATACAAACCAAAACATTTCAATTGCATTGCAAACTAACACTACTCTATTACCTTGTCAGAGCGCATGTCGTGTAACCAGCGAAGATGCGTTGCTCTCACCGTCGTAAACGGGAGTTTTGTTGACACCAAGCTTGATTCGTGGTTGAGACTTCCTCCTCCTCTCAGCATCTACTCTTTTTTTTGGTCTTCCCAACTCGCCTTCATAACGAGACACGCCTTTCTTAATCGAGTATTAGATTCCTCGTCCACGTCCCCTTCCTCGCCCTCTACCTCGATCACCTCCACGACCACCGCGACCTCTCGCACCCCTTCCTCGCGCAGCAGCGTCTTCCTTTTTACGTGATTTTGGTTTAGGCGCGTCATCGACTAATAGCGTATCCAATGGCAGAGCGTCAGGAAGAATAATGTATCTGTTCAGAACCGTAAGATTTCATAAAATAAACGGGCATAGGAACGCTCCAGAGAAGCAAAAAAATTTGGATATCCAGATACGAAAACGAAGGGGGGCGTACCTGATATTATTGCCACGAATAGATAGGGAATCTAACGATTGAGGATCCCTGTTGCGTGCTGTCAAACGGACAGTTTTGAGATGCGTGTTCATCTGCATATCCACGCCTGTTCACCAGAAACAAAAATCGCAGTAGGCGAAGCAGCGCCGAAAAGGACCACAATCGAGATACCAATGATTTCCCCGTACATCATGTTTGGAAATGGTATGTCAGCGAATAGTATCTATTGGATAAAGCGCTAAGGAGACTGGCGTACCGGTGATGGTTCCATGCACGACGGAGCCGTTCTTCAACTCGATTGTCACCGTCTCATTATTAAGCTTCATAAGGAACCTGTTGCATCAAAGGATGCACACATTTTCGCGTTTTCGAATGGCACCAAATGCGGGGTTGAGATGGCCACCGTGTTGTTGTCGAGTCGTACAAGTCAAGCAAGATGGTTGGCAAAAATAGTATCAACAGTCGATTTTACACGTAGCGCCGATGTTGGATGAGAGGAGAGTGTCCAAATTTAGAGTAAGAAGCAATTGGAATGTTGAAAAAAAAGTGGTCAGCGAGTCCCCATTGCTCGTGAGTTGGAATAGGAACGTACCGAACGAGCTTCATGTCGAATTGAGGAAGTGCTTCTCACGAAGCGAGATGGACGAGTCGGAAGAGGTGAGGTCGAAGGTTTGTTTACCGCAAATCTGTGGAACTTCTAATCCAAGGTGCGCCGAATGATACATATCAGGCTCACTTATTGACTATAGCGTGACTTAGATGACACTTAAGATAAAGTGTCACAAGCTTTAGCACCGGCACGAGCCATGCCACAGCATGGTTATTCTGTGTAAGCACATCAAGATACGAGTCATTACAGTCAAGGTAGTGGGGAGTGTTGATTGAGGTCCAATGTATGCCTCCTTTCCCCATGTTGTGGCTGATAGGGGAGGAATAGTTGCGCGCAGTAGGTAAGTGTATCTCGACTTCCGGTCTTAACGTCATATACGTCTAACCGTTGATCATTTATGGATTATAGGCACTTATGGCCGCGTGATGGTGCTCCTTCAGTCTACCAAGATTGCCTTTTCTCTTGGGGGTCCATCTCCATTGGGACGATATTGCGGCAAGACCTGTATAGAACGCGATATATCGAAATAAAATCAGCACTCACGGTATATGAGAACAATCAGACTAAGCCTTCCTAGGGATACAATGCAATAGAGGTATATTGGGCAAAGTAGCGTTAGCCTTCTTCCGGACTAGGCGGTCTACATGAGTGTGCAGTAAACACTATTCACCCACTACTAGACTCCACAAGGGAACCATAGGGCTCAGCCGAGATCATTAGGTTCCCGACTGGAGAGCCTGAAACTCTGAAGCGAGTATGTCGGCATTTGGAACCAACGAAAGCTAGGGTTGGACCTCTCAGTGCATTTGATCTCACCTTTAAATGTACCATTGCTCTGAAGCAGTTGTAAGAGGCGGGATGATAGATTTCCTCAAGCCGCTGAACGGCCTTCCCCCTTCGCTAGGCAACCTAGAGCCAGAAAGTGATGTCGTTAACAATGAACTCACGCAAGCTGCACCGTTTCATGCTTGCATAGATACCGTTCACACCCGCCCTCCTCGCAAGTGAGCCCCCGTAAGTTGATTGAGATAAAACTGGTCGTTTCTAGACGACGAAGGGGTGTATTCTACCATTATTTCCTTTATGACTCACTGGAAAGTTTTGTGATAGCTTATGTATCAGCATCCTTGATCTTCAACTGGAGTACGAGTGAAATACGCTGAGAGGCATATCTCACCTCCTGAACGACACAATCGTACACCTTGCGTATATCAATGATTACCTCTGAAGCTGTGTAACGGTGTTTTTATGCTGACATTGCTGCGGAACCGACGCGTAGGGGGGAACTCCTATTGTGCACCGCTGTTGTTAAGGCGCTGCAGACTCTTGAGCCATTGTCCTCGCTGAGGCTGCAGAAGCACCGCAGACCTTGAAACATGGAAAAAAATTTCTTGGTCTAAATATTGGACCCAGCCATGGTCAGAGAGGATGAACTTTTGTTGGCTTGGCCACTCTATGGCGGTTTTGGGCGCTTGCTTCCATCCAATACGAGAGTAGGCGGGCGCAGGGTAAAAGCAGAGCATCTACCAGGCATGGATTTCCCAGCATTGATCTTCGGTACTCCCCTTCAATGCTGTTAGCCTCACCGTACAGCACCTCAAGGCATAAACATGCTGGTCTGGCTCCATCGCATTGGAACGGCGGAGAAGTCCGCCAACGGAATCATCCGAGAAGATGTATCGATAACAAAATGAATATCTTCGTTGGAGCCTAAGCGATGCATCATTGTTCCACTGATCTGGGTAAGTTTGGGAGAAAAGCAAGCTGCCGATATTGTCCTTTACCAGTTTTAGGGGTCGCCATTCAGGCTGGTTTAGGTGTCACGAGGTATCGGAGAGTGGCGAAGATGGGGGGAGGGGCCATACTAGTCTCCCCTCCTCAAGTCCATCCCTCTTCCCCAGTTCCTTCCAGCTTTGCCTACGAAACGATCATATGTCAAATGCTTCAAGAAACCAAGGGGCTTCATGTAGGTGTGCATCTCATAAGACTAACCTACAGTCATGACTAAACGATATCCAAGCTCATGCGCCTTCCTCATCTTGGATACCCATCTCTTCGAAATCGTCTAATAACTCGTCAAGCTTGACGTCCGGGAAGTCCGCTTCCTCTCCTCCTTCTGTCTCGCTCTCCACTTGAGAAGTTTCTTCAATCTCCATCGCGTACTGTCCGCCTCTCCGTTCCTGCTTGGAAGGGCCCGCAGCCTTTGCGGCCTTCATTTCAGTATCGGCGCGCACGGGCTTGCCCTTGTAGAGATTGATAGCCGCACGCATCTCTGTGTCTTCTTCGATACTCTGCAAGAAGAGCTCATAGTCCTTCTCCACCCGCTTCTGATCAAGACCACCCCTGCGTCCAAGCGCACCTCGTCCGTATCCCGAGCTCGAATCGTTGATCCCAGCACCTTCCTCAGCCTCTTTCGCCATACTCTTCAACTTCCAATTGCGCTGCTTATTCTTCTTTCGTTGGTTCGGATACGATTTCTTCACAAGGATGACATCCGGTATCCGAGACGGATCTAAAGACTCGAATGCTGGCAAATTGAAGTTGGAACGGGTCAGCCAGTATCCCATCACCGTGTCTCCAGGTTGGAGGATCCCTCCGAGGTGAGTGCGCGTGTGGAACGTCGTGCTAACGGACCCATGGTGAGAATCCATGTCCATTTCCATACCCGAAGTAGAATTGGATGCGAAGGAGCTGGAAGGGGCGACTTCTGCATCAGCCAACACATGCTTCCCTCGGACGGTCCCAGACGGCTCAATATCGAGTACGATGAATTCGACGAGATCGGTCACGGATGCAAGTGAGAAGAACGGTTCGCGCCAGTACACCTGTGAGGTTACATCTGTCTCTTGTAGTGTCGATGGGTCCAGCAGATGAACAGTATTTCCCACTCTCGAACAGATGGTTAAGGGACTGTAGGGTAGATTTTTAGCAAGGTGATGAATCTCAGGTCATTCTACTCACCTTATATTACTCAAGGATCTTGCCTGCTTGAGAGGAATGCAAACCAGATCGTCCTTACAAATCGGCACAATTTGCACCGAGTGCGTGAACTTGTAGTTGGCCGTATTCGAGTGAGTATCTCTCGAAATCAACTGTGATGACCGGATCGTCCTGGCGCTGATTGTCAGCATTCCCTTCCTAGTGAAAGGGCAAGTACGCACTGTACAGGCACGACACTCGCCAAGAACTCTGTCATCTTTTGCGCGTGACTCTCATGTGCATAATAGAAATCGAGACCATCCTTAACCTCCTTTATCGACACCGTGTCTTTATGAGCGTTGTGCTTTAAGATGAGTTGTTCGAGGAACAAAAAAGTCCTCTTATGCGGGACCTTTTGACGAACTTGTATCACAGCTTGCCATGTATTTTTGGCGGCAAGCCTTGTGCAGTCAGGACATTGACCATGCTGGACAACGTATTCCACCTCGAACACCTGTTCGACAATCGTAGAGGTAAAAACCTGTTAGAGAGAAAGAGGGAGAAAGTGATCAGAGAATTCGTTTCACGTCATCAAGCGCTGAATCGCCCGACCTCCTTTTGGATCGTCAATTTCACTCGCAGCCGCTTCGAATGTGGCTCCGTCCAAATGAAGCCGGCATCGACCAGTCGCACTTTATTCAACCCTTTGAGTTTCTTCAGACAGATTGCCAACAATTCACGAGATTCTGGCTGAGCGATAGTCCAGGTCGCCGGAGGTGATAGAAATCGATCACAGTTGCGGCAAAAGCTGAGCGAGGCTACGAAGCGTAAACCAAAGGGCGAATAGGAGAAAACAATCTCGAACAAACCTGATTTCGGTATTCCTTCTGTGACATCGACACTGCGCAAGTTGATGAGAAGGTCTAACGAGGATGGGTTGGAGGCCACTCACGTGTTTCGCAAGCATGGTATGCACAGATTTGCAGAATTCGGTTCAATCGGCGTTCCTGATAGTGGTTTAGTGGACGTTTAAGCAAAGCCGTTGCCCTATCCACTCACCACAATCCGCGCATAAGACACGGTGAACGAGCGTTGGCGGCACAAACTCCATCTCTTTGATAGTTTCGAATGCGGTGTTTTCACGGAAATTAAGGGAAAGGATGAAGCCTTAGAGGCGGGAGGGGCAAGAGTCAAGTTTTATAAGTGAGAAACTCAGATAATTGTACAAATAAAATTGGTCAGCCACTCCGACCGCTCAGTCAGCGTCTGCCAAAGTGAACGCGCGACGAATTTTCTACAAGGGAAACCCTAGAGATTCTGGAACCGTCCTTTACATGGACGATAAGAGGCTTTGCAATTCACGTTTGATGAGGTTGTCAGGACACAACCGGATCGCCTCTCTGGAAAAAAAGGAGGATTGAGCATCGGTAACATAATAACGGAGGAAAGTAAAACTCACGAGAGACCAGCCCTGTCCCCTCTTTCACTAAACTCCTTCGCAGCCGCACGATACTCTCCACACGAGAGATACAACTCCCCTCGTTTGGCAGGATCGCATTTCGCAACATATACGACCGCTTGCTTCCCATATCCCTTCCCCACCAAATGTCGTACAAACGGTTCATACCCAATCGGACTTTTCTTGTACTTTGAAAACGCATCGAGTTCGTCCCAAGCTTTCGCTTCCGTCAACGCCCGAAGTTTGAGCCACCAGAACCTGATTGTTTTCAGTTGGAAGGGCCTACACATAAAGAAGTGAGTATACGTACTGCCTATCGCTCACCCTCCAGTCCGCTCGTACTCGTTCTGCTCGCTTGTTCAACCCACATTGGATGCAGAGCATGATGGTATCGCTGACGCTTAACCCAATGAACGCCGATTTGCCGTCCACGTCCTTTTCGAGTGTCTGCTGAAGGGCTAACAACTTGGCGCTCTCCTCCACCATCTAACACGCAACTTTATCAGCACCCTTCAAACGAGCAAACAAATCAATATAACCAAGCCAGAGTACAGTGCGTACCTTTGCCTCAAATCCACGTTCTCTATCCTCCGAAAAGAACTTTTGCGCTGCTTTTGTCGAATTGAATCGCGCCGTGATATCCTGACAATCCATCATCATTCACATCCATTGTTCCAATCTCCCTCGCATCACGGGGGAAGCAACGACAAAATGCCCACCTCTTGCATGGAAGCCTCTTCCATCAGGAGCAGTCCACTATCCACTCTCCGATCGTCTGAGTAGTAGAAATCTCGCAGCATCTCCCGATTCTGGTCCCGCGCGTACAGTTGCAATAATTTGGCAGCAGGAGCCACCCTCGGACCCCCATCCTCGATCAACTTGAAAAAGTCACCTAGAGGCAGCCGTTTGTGAAGATTCAGGAGCACTTGATACACTGTTCAATGCAGGGAAGAATATGAGCTGCGGTTGTATATAGAAAACGAGCGCACGCACCCAAGTCGGTATCCCCACTATCCACTGCCTTTTCGAGTGCTCGTCCGTCCTCTCGCATCCCAAGCAACAGTGGCACCTGTTCCGCCGCCCTCGTCTCATGATCCAAAAGCTAGAAGAGAGCACATCCCGCCGTCAGACTCATCAGCAATAGCCTTCCACCAGTCCCCCAACGAAGTCACAAGAGAGTCGGGCTTACCATCGTGGCCAACCCAGTCCGTCCACTCTCCCACGCCTTCTTCGCGATCTCCGCATAGCTCACACCCGCACTCCCTGCACCAGCACCCATCGCCTCAAACTTTTCAATGATCCCCCTCGCCACCGACTCGTCGCTTTCTCCACTCCCACCGGCGCTTCCCAGCCCTCCTGATGGTCTCGTCTGCGCAATCTTCGCACACGCCCAATGCTTCAAGATCGAATCCGGTTTGAGAGAGAGGAAATTGGCGACCCGGAGCGCTAGCAAGTGAAGAGATCGAGATGTCAACCGGGACAATAGCTGCCCAGGCGAGAGGAGCGTGTATCTGGATGTCGTTAAGGAAAAAAGAAAAGGAGAATTCAGATGGAGTTAGACAAAAATGTGGGGCGTGGCTCGTAAAGAACACGTACTGTTGATAGGTCATGGGGATCCCAATTTCATAATACCGAATTGCATTGAGCACTTTGAGCGTCTGGCCCATCGCCACAAACGGTCTCGGATCGAACAAGTCGAGAAACGCACGTCCAAACTTTGCGGCCTAGTTTCCCCCATCCACCCCATCGTTAGAAATTCAAGGAAAGAGTAAGGGAAAGAAAGGAGGTCAGAACCCACGTTCAAGAGCTTCTTCTGCCACACCACCTCCCATTCTCTCCCAGCAGCATCGATACAAGCATCGACCGCAAACGCCAAGTCCGGTTTCATCGCTCGAATGCTCTCGTCTGCTCTTCCACCACCTCTTAACACTACACCATCCCTTGCTCCGGGCCCAGGACCAGCAGCATTGTTGTTGTTCGCTGCAGACGAAGAAGATGCTTCCCGCTTGGCAAACGACTCGCTCGCATCGAACAGAAACGCGGCGGGGGCGATACTCCCCGGCCTCAACACACTCTCCAAGCTCTCCGGCACACGCTGGACAAACTCGCATTCGATCGCGGTCAACACTCTCGTCCCATCAGGCTCAGTCACCAACACGGGCGTACTCCCATATGGATAAAACAGGGTCTCTCCACCTGGACCCAAGAGGTAGACGGTGGCCGGATAGGCGATCAGGACCGCGTCCGAACCGCACCATGCGATCTGATTGGGCGGGGTGGAGGAGGAGGGAGGAGAGGGGGAGAGCGTGGAGAGATCGAATTCGAGGATCTTGCGTTGGAAATCAGAGGTGATCACCCATAGATTGGAAGAGGCCGTGAGGAGTGCAAGCGAGCGACCGTTGGGCGATGCCGCGATGTGCGTAAACGGACCTCCACTTGTCATTTGCTAGATAATCCCCACATCAGAAGAAAACAGATTGAATGGGAATGAATTCGTTAATGCGAGGACATTTGAGGGTGAGAGGACGCACCTGGTCTATGTGCTCGAGGTTGTCACAAGTGTAAATCGTGCCTTCGACTGCCATCACGACTTCTGCATGTCTCGAGCTCGTTTGGTCCGGTGGTAACACGATCCACGAAATCGGGGGTCCAGTCATTACTATTCCACACAGACACACGTCAAACATGGGTCCTCCAAGGCATTTCCATCATTTGTTTATGTTAGAATTCACTCACCAGGCGCATGCAGTGTACCGGGTTTCTGTCCTTCCCATCCTCTCACTTCCAAAAGACTCATCTGGCCCGTGATCGCCACCAACCCACTGTCGAAGATTCGCGCATCTATCACCCCTGTTTCCGCCGCTTCTGAGCCTAGAGAGAAGGAACGGTAGGTGCCCTGAAGATCGTACAGACGGTATTGCCCGTCTTCGTTGAGCACGACGAGTTGTTCGGATGCGGTCCAACCGAGGGAGACGATCTTTGAGAGCTCCCACTAGCGTACAAACGCGAGATGTGTGTAGATATTTGTGTTCATATGCGAGTAAGTAAGCGAACGAACGAGTTTGGGAAGTGATAGGCAAAACAAGAAATTTGGCACTCACGTTGATGGTCGCGAGATGAATCCCGGAAGAGGAAAATACTTGAATGACCGGCTTCGTAAACGTCGTTCGACCGAGCGCGATCAGTTTCGTGTTGTCTCGCATAATGGCTGCACGGCAAGAAAAAAGAGCAATTTGTAGTCAATAGAATGTATAAAACGGAAAAGAATACATATGGGGACACCATATTGTGTAAGAAAAGAAGAGAGGGAAGACGTACCGACAGGACCACCGAATCTCGCTCCAGCGACGATATAGCCACTCAGATCGCTCCCACCTCCCCCCATCGAACTCAAGTTCCATTGGAGTTGATAGAGATGTCGTCGCGAGTAAAAGACGGCACCGTTATTGAGGGCTTCCCATGAAGTCGTCGGATGGTCGACCAACGAATCCGCCATATTCCAACCCAGACGACACGATGAGATGCAAAAGTGTATGTAGCTAATGCGCTCAGGCCGGCTTGTGTGTATTTGCGTGTGATGGCGACTAGTCGAAGCTCCAGCCGCTTGCGTCGTCCGTGTAAATGGAAAATACGATGATTTGGCTCCTTGTCCCTAAGTACTCTATATATAATTTTGGATAATCACGTCGTCGTCGTCGTCGTTTGTGCGATGATTGAGATTGAGTTGTCCCGCTTTAGGCCACGACACGAACACGACCACGAACAGATTATGGCGGAGTTCAAAAATGGCGCCCCACCGCCCTTCACGAAACGACGCATAATGGGGCGGCACATCACTTCACCGTCGCCCACCATGTTATGCAACGTTACCCAAAGGTTGGAATAGCACCAACACGTACGCTTCACATCTCAATCTCCGATAGAGCACTCATGAAACGTATTCTAGCAAAGGAACCACTCGAATTCGACAAAAATCTCGATGATGTAGACTCGACCTGCGTCACGCCCCTGGTAGTACGTCGTTCAGTTGTGCATCATCTGACGTTTGGTTACGCGCTGCGTTATGTTAACTAGTCGTTACTTATGTAGACCGCAAGTCCCAATCCCCGCCTCGCCATTTGCCTAATCCGTCGCGTCGTCGATCATTAAAGAACTTCAGAGCACGTCGTTTATCATTTTGTTTTGACGTTTACCAACTTGCTTTTTCAAACGATCGTATGTTCGTTCAGGCTCACGCCCCACCTTTCTACCAAGGGGATACCACACGAAGATAGAGGTATCAGTACGCACGTACATGTGTGCGAGGAAGGTGACTCTAAATCTCGATAAACCGGTTAACAATCATTCATATTCTTACCAGTCAACCAGTGCGTCTGGCGTAGATGACATGCATGTCGAAGCCCAGAAGGCAGCGGCGGGACGGAAGAGACAGAAGAGAACCCGACCCTCTCGCGTCTCGTCGTCGATCAAAAACCAGAGAACTCCAGAATACTTCCTCCCTCATTCATGATCGCTCACGTTCACGCTCAAGTCACACAAGGAGTTCCAAAGGACAACCCGCATTAGATTGCAAGCGGAAGTGCAAGTGGGAAAAAACCCAACAAAAAGTCTAAAAAACAATGAAACAAAGAGTAGGATAACCGGGTCTAATACAAGACACACAAAAAGGGAGCAAAGAGACCATGAGACGACCAAAGAAGAGAGACACAACCGGGAGTAGACACGCCACGACTTGCTTCTTCTAGAAGCAGCCGTGATCGTGCGACGCGGTTGGTTGCGAACAAAAGAGATGGAAGACGGGAGAGGGAGAGAGAGGTATGTATGTATGTCCGAGTCGATCGACGGGTTCGGTGTCGGGCCATCGAGCATCTAGTCCGGAGAGACGATGCAGATCGATGGGGGGTCGGGTAGAAAACGAAGTGGGACGTTGTTGCTGATACAGAGTGGTTGCTTTTAGACGAGACTGTTGCGAGACACGAAACAAATAGCCGAGCCGAGTGAGCGGAAGAGAAGGAGGGGTGGGGACGAGCCCAAAGGAGCGGAGCGAAAGGACGTTGGCGAGGTCGTAAACGATTCGTTCCAAACGAGCGGC
>WSTO01000565.1:0-11604 GCA_019627685.1 Serendipita sp. 399 | reverse complement strand
TTCAACAATGCGCTTCTCCTACGTGTCTACCTATCTCGCTCTTGCCTGCATCACTGGGGTGCTCGCGCTTCCGGTCCCCGAACGGTGCGCCTCACAGATTCATTACAATACTAAAATTCTTTTCGGAACTGATAGCATTTTGTGCACAGGGAATCGCTGTCTACAATTCAAAGTGGCGACGCTTCGACCCACCCTGTTGCAAGTCTTTCCTCCACCGACACAACGACTACATCTCCGTCTCCACGACTAGCCAAGCGTGTCATCAACACCACCGCATCCTCCGAGGCCGACCACGCCCGAGAATTGGCCCGCCATACCGACGAGCGCGAAGCAAACCTCTCCGCCGCGACCAAGTACCACAAAGAGACCATGAGCGCCAACAAGAAATACGCAGCCGAGTACGCAAAGGGCCAAGCAGCCGACAAGGGCAAGCTCAAACAACACCTGGACGCCCAGCAGCACAATTTCCTCATGGAGCAGCACCACCAGGCAATGGCCGAGGCCAATGAAGGCGCAATGCAGTACCATACCGCAAAGGGAGAGACGGCGAAGTACTTGCGTGAGAATCCGACGGAGCCCACCGACCGGGCTGCCGCTACGAATCGGCATGTGCTGTTAGGGGCAAACGAAGAGAGGGCGAGAGAAGGACTGGAGAAACATAATACCCAAGCGGGAAGGGCTGCGGATATTCTGAGCGGCCAGCTATAGTCAGTCGAATGTCCCTCTTAGCCGGGCGTGTAACTGTTGTGTTGGCTAGGGGTCATGTCAGTCTGGCGACAACTGTGGCGGACCGACGGTAGTGTCTAGTTTGACACGCCCGGGCCTTTGCACTTACTTTATTTATTTATTTATGTATATATATTTTTTCCCTCGCAACTACCTTTTCACTTATGGACGAGGCGATAAGCTGATGACTATCCTGGAAACCATCATAGACGGCGCATCAGTATCTTATTTAGCTTGGAATGAGTCAGAATGAGAGGGAATAAAGCGTCTTACGGGCTGTTAATCGGAGTCCGCAAGCGAGGGGCGGCCAATCTCGAGTTCGAGCAAGAGTACATCCACGTGAACGGGCCTCCAGAGTAGAAACCTCAGCTCGAATCGAGAAATTCCAATGAATAACGGCGCCAGCAGGGAGGTTTAGCTTGCGTGTGCTTATGCGGTATGCCCCTCGAAGTGAATCACCCCTCTCAAGTCTGAGCACCGTATCGTCACAAGTGTACGAGATCATAAGGTCCATTATATTAGCACTTTGAAGCATGTGTGTGTACTTGTCGAGACTAATGTCGAGAATTATACAGGGATTGGGGGAACGACGACGCGACCACCGCGGTCGACATGAACAGGAAACTCGTTATTTGCACTCGTAAGTGTTATATTGCAAGTTCCTCTTCTTGCTCAGCAGCAGCAAGGGATGGGGATGATCCAGCAGCGACTTCCGTCCTACATAAAGAGAAAAGAAAGCAAGAACGGTGATCAGCAACCGGAGATCAAGCGTTCTTCGGAGATAGACACGTACTGGACACGGGATACAACCTCCCCTCAATCGCATCACTCCATCGACCGTTTGCTGCCTCTCTTCGCCGTCTCCTGTTGCGTGACCGCCGAGCGACATCGAGTTGGACGAGACAGGTTGATGAGAGATGACGATGGGCGTCATTGGATACGCTGTTCCCGTCGAATTGCGAGCGACGCGGACATGTGCGGGAGTCGGAGTCGAAGGTGCTTGCATGGTGTTCGTAGTAGTCCGATTATAAAGATCTTCTGTTTCTTGTAGACTTCTTTTAAAAGAGTTGTTTGTTGTTTTTTGCTTCGTGAATTTTTCTTTTCGTAATGAAACGGCGCAAAATCGTCAGAGTGGGGCGTGGATCAAAGATCGTAAGAGCTGGGGGCGTAAAGCGCCACCCTTTTATGGAGGCGGGGGCCAAGGCTAACCGTTTGAGCGCCCAAAGGCAAAAGGGGACGTCATCACATAAGGAAAGCCCCGGCTTACTATTATCAGAAGAAAGAAGAAATGACAAAAACGTTGACGAGTCTGCGGAAAGCGCTGACATAATATCATCCGTGATATCGGACTTTTATTCCGGCACTCGATCGGAGGTGCCGAGGTCGCCCGCAGCGCACATCGAACAGCGACGATGCAGCTGCTCATCTCCTCAAATCTTTCCAAACAACTCCCATTCTTCTTCGCTCATCGCAACCTTTTCCAATGGCCCACCCTCGACCGGTTTATGCAGTCTCCACACCATCTCCCTCGTCACTCCAACGCCCACTATCCACTCCTTCAGCCTATGATAATTCAGACCCACTTGCTCAACCTTGTGCGCATCATCGCTCAAACAGAACCTTCCTCCTTCTTCCACAATCATCCTCACCGTTTCCGTCCCAGGCCACCCTTCTTCCCAGCCCTTTCGAAACGGGGCCGAGGAGAGTTCGAACAGTGCACCATACGCAATGGAATACCGGATATTGCTCCTTGCCAATGCATATGCCGCCGGGTGCGATTCCAGTCGCGTCGAGGGGGTGAATAACAGCGGGAGCGCGAAATGTCCGATCACTTCTGGATGTAATGCTCCCATCATACGTCGTTGAGCCCGGAAATACGCCTCGAGGAGGTTCGACAGCGCCGTCGATTCGACCTCTTCCCCCTCTTTCGCCCTCGTTGCTTCATCGAGGGTACTCTCATACCATCTTAACGCTTCTTCGAATCTCTCTTTACTGAAATCAATCGGATGGCCATCCGCATGATGAACGGATCCCACGAGGAAGTCGATCTGGTCTCGATACTGCCCGACAAGGCGCTTGAGAAGCGTCAAATCTTCCTCGTAGATATGTTCCGTCTCCATCCCCACCAAAATTTTCATCCTATTTCCATTCTCCGCGTAGCGTTTCTTCAACCGTTGGGCTTCGTCGAGAAATGCTTCAAATGTGGCGAGCAGATCGGGCGGTTTGACATTTGCCTATTGTAGAGCACAGCACAACATAACCAAACCAAGGTCAAATAATTTCCAAAATGGATCAGTTATCGTCACCTCGCTACCAAATCGTCGCATTGACCGACGACGGGAAGAACAAGAAAAGGAAACCCACCTCGATTTCTTCTGGATACAAATCCTCTTCTCTCCATCGAGGACAATGCTCCGTTAACGAATACGTCTTGAACCCCTTTTGCGCCGCTTCTTGAACCATCGATTCGAGACTTCCGGCTGCATGATGGCAAAATTGGCCCGAGTGGGAATGATGCGAGAAGACCATTGTCGAAACACAACGCTTAGATAAATGAGAGCGAACGCGCCCCGAAAAAATTGACGAAGATGGGTTTGGATTGTGGCCGAGATCAAAGGGCAATATTCTCACCTCTCGCACTAGTTTACCCCTCGCTGATTATATGATCATTATAGACACTGTTCTATTCAAAAAAAAACTGCACTTCTAAACATCGCTCGATACATCGAAGCTAAGGACGTCTCGCGACCGATTTGTGATTTGCATGGGGAGGAGCGTATTGAGAGCTGGACACGCTAACTAGAGATGTATCCACGTTGACATGTAGCTGGAGAGCAATAATATTCACCAACTGGGATCGGGGCCTCCAAAGAAGCTATCGGGAGTAGCGTCGGGCTCGACGGACGTGGATGTGGACGTGGTCGTGCTATCGTCGCGCCGCTCGAGATACTGGATCTTCTCTCCGTTTGCACTGTGGTAGGATTCATTCAGAATCAATATGAACGACGGAAGTAGTTGGGACGTACATTGGGAGCGGAGTGGCCAGGCTTACTATTCCACCAGCGATGAGCAGGGCAGTTAAGTGTACGAGGAGCTGGGAGCGCATTATAGCTGAGCAGGGGATATGTATTTTTTTTCACCTCGAAGTCGACACTTGGAATCGGGGGAGGTAGCTTTGTGGGATGGCAGGAGCAACAACTCGAGCATATCTCCCTTTTTATACCTTGCTTCTCGACACCTCCCGTGCAGCTCGGGGAATCACCGAACGAATCAAGTCTGAAACGTGAGCCCGTGAATATATTAGCAAGGTTTGAGAGAGGAGTTTCGCTGAAGGTGAACAGCCCCTGAACTCGTCCTGTACTTCACACCGACCGAGATTGTCGATATTGGCCTTTACAAATGAGCAATTCTCTTGTTCCTTTGAGCGGTAAACCTGAATGGCACGTACCCAGGGTAGCAGTTGTCTGCTCCTGAAGGTCTTCCTCTGTTTCATCGGTGGCGGCCTCATCCAACTGGTTCTTGTGGGTTTTAAGGGTAAACGGGCCGAGTGACCATTTACCCTCGGCAGGGTAAATCAGATCATGACACCAAACTGCGACCGTGGTTAAAAATAGTCGTCCCGCAGAGCACGTCCTGGTGATTCTGAATAAGTCCCGCATCGAAGGGCCTACATACGAGATCTTTTTGTGATCACTAATTGTCCCATTGGCGCTCGATATGAACATTTAATGCGATGAGTGCAGTTACAAAGACATAGAGAGCACTATCGGGTATACAGAGTGGTGCGGACGTTTATGAGCCATAGAATGCGTTTCAAATCTCTTCAATGGGGATCGAATGATAGAAAAGCGCGCCGAATGGACGGAGGTCGTCCTACATCATCGGTCATTGGCTGCCGTTGAATAGGTACTCGACCCTTGCGATTACATATCGACTAGGAGTAAAGGCTGGACCCCGATGGACGGAAATGAGTTACTAATAGGGTTAATATCGTGTAATGACATTCCGACCTGGCAGGGCGATGAGAAAGAAACTCAAACTCAAATGATAACGTACTCGTTAGAACATTGTCCTTCTGCATATATTCAGACCAGCTCAATCGCAAAGGGACGATTGCCGAACGCATCGCTAGTTGCCTTCGCGTATTTTTCCATTCCCTTCGCCGCTTCCAGGTTACCAACATACGTCGACCAATCGATGAGCAAGCTCCTCAATTGAGGCATCTTCTCTCGAACAGTGTCGACAGAAAGTATCTGAGCGAGATGACCGTCAGCAGAGGCCCAGCGAATGTCGACATAGAGATAGAGCTTGATGAGATTCGTAAATGGCCCTCGGGCGAGGAATGCCTCCAAGACTTTTCCCATCTCTCCGGCATGGAGCTGGGCAAACTTTGGATTGACAGTCATTCTCGCGAGGTATTTAAAGTCTCTGTAACCAGTGCGGAGGAGCAGGCGCTCCAAATTGGGAGCCTCTAGATGTGTAAACGGTGACCATGGTCTATACAACGTGATTTCCTTGACTTGCGGCAGATAAAGATGATCGAGCTCAATTGCCTCTGAGATGGAATTGCTGACCGTATTATCCGGCGGTTGGTCATCCGTCAAGACCTCGAGCTGAGACAACGTGGAAGGAGGGAAGGTGGTTATGAGGCCGACGTTGATCACTAATCTCCGAGGCTTGAATTTCCACTCTGTCGAGCTGCGGATCAGGCGCATATTAGACGGATGCATCGGTGAGCTCAGCCAAGCGAAATCCTGCAGCTGACGGAGCGAAGAGAACAACTCCACCAAATTGTTGACAGGGATGAAGAAGCCATGATGCACCAATTCGAATTTCATCAGGGAGGCGAAAACGTGCCTGAAGTTGCGGACGTTGAGGGATACGGCGTAACGGGGATGCCAGATGAACTCTTGAAGTTGATTATTCGGTAATATTAGACGAAGAGGGGATAGAACGGTGGAATAAATAGCGTCATTTCCGCGTAGGAGGAGGAAAGACAATGCTGGGAGGGAGGGGAGGCTGCTCACGATATCATCCTGATGGTACGTCCAGGAAGAGATGGAGAGCCCAGAGCATTTCGCGGAAAGTCGATTCCATGGTACGCCAGTCCAAACCTCCTTAGGTGTACATCTAGCGGTTGCAATGTCGAAGTGGAACTGGGCGTCTCCGATGCACTCCAACGCTCTCGTGAGTTGTTCGGCAGAATGAACGCAGTGGTCCCATTGAGCTTTGGAAGGATAATGCATATCCCTACACTTTGGGGGATTTCTCACGGCGATGTGACGAATCGAGGCGTGATCGGAAGCAACGAGGCTGCACCAGAATTGACACGTAAGACGAATATTTCTAACCGTGGTTGATTCTCTGGCGACTATGCGGAATATATCTTGCAAGATCTCAACTGGGAGACGAAGTACCGCCGATTCGCACCCGTGCGATCTCGTTCCAATCTCCATTCCTGGGAAAAACTTGACGAAGTTTAGTGTCCATTTGTAACCGAGTTGAGGACTTACATGGTTTCAGTTCGAGTAGCAGTGCTCACAACTAGAGTTCCCGGGCTCAGAGGGATTTAGCCACACACAGGAAGAGTAAGCCTGGCTCCAAGTTAAAGTATACACACGGCTCCACCAGTCGACCATACTCCATACTGCTGAATTAGCAAGAGTCTATGACTTACAAGAGTAAATCTGGGCTAACTAGGTCATACAGTTTATACGGCGAGCGGAAAGATAGCGTCGATCGACACATGGTGCCGTGAATATACTTTCCCGAGGCTTCACATCAGGAATCGTACATAGGGTGGACCATTGATCAATATACATCCTTGGAATACATGTTATAATGGCGTAATACCATGAGACGCGTAAGAGGTCTCTTGAATAGGAATCGGGTGATATGAAATCGTGTCGTGTGGGTAGACCTCGTGCTTTAGGATCGGTAAGTGAAAGCTGTGAGATAGACGGTCGGCCTCTGCTATCGCGAAGATTAACGAGTGGAAGATGGGAGAGTTCGAACGATGACAGACTTCGCCGATATTGTCGTCATTATTCAATGTCGTTCTGTCCTAGAGTGATGATTAGCAAACGACTGCGTCTTAAATACAAGCGTACCTGGAGGAACCTCCTCTTTTCGTGTACTGATTCCAGGTAGTCGGACAACATAGGGACGATTGCTGAATGCATCTCCGGTTTCTTTTGCGTATTTAAGTAGGTCATTATTGGACTCTGAGGGACCAAGATGCTTGGTCCAGTCGATGGACAACGTCTTCAATTGTGGCATCTTCTCATGAACGACATCAACGGAGAGGATTTGGGCGAGACGACCATCGCTGGATGCCCATCGAATGTCGACGTACAAAAAAAGCTCAGTTAGCCTCGTGAATGGTCCTCGGGAGAGGAAAGTCTCCAAGACTTTGCCTTCCTTTCCGGCAAAGAGCTTAGCAAGTCTTGGATTGATAGTCATCCTTGCTAGATACTCGAACTCTTTGTCACCTGTGAAGAGGTGAAGACGCTCCAAATTTGGAGCTTCCACTTGTGTAGCTGACGGCCATGGTTTCCGCAATTCGATTTCTCTAGCCTGTGGAAGATAGAGACATTCGGGCTCAAACCCATAAGGAGTTGGTTTATCGGGGACAGAATTAGGTCTGTCGTGATCCTTCAAGACCTTCAGCTGAGATAACGTGGAAGGAGAGAAGGCGGGTGTGTGACCGATGTTGACTACTAGCCTCTGGAGCTTGAATTTCCATTCCGTAGACTCGCGGATCAGGCTAAGCTCACTCGGATACATCGCTGGACCGATCCAAGTAAAGTCTTCCAGCCGATGCAACGAGGAAAGCACCTTCTCCAGAACACTGGCATGGATCCGTAAGTGACGGTGATTTAGTTTGAATATCGTCAGATATGTAAATATATGCTGAAACTCGCATATATCGAAGGTAGGAGTATGAATTAAATACCAGCTGAGCGCTTGGAGTTGATTGGGTGGTATTCGAAGAAAAAGGGAGTGGGAAGTAGACAAAGCGGCGTCATTTCTGTCTAAATAGAGGTAGGAAAGTGCTCGGAGTGAGGGTAAGCAGTTCAGGAGGTCGGCCTGTTGAGGAGACCAATGAGTGATGACAAGCCACGAGCATTGTGTTGTGAATCGATGCCATGGAGCATTGCTCCAGGTATCATTTGCAGCTCTGAAGACTGCTGAGACGTTAAAGTGGAACCGAGCATCCCCGATGCACTCCAATGCCTTGGCGAGTTGTTCGGCAGAGTGAACGCAGTGATCCCATTGTAACTTGGAAGGATAGTGTAGATCCCTACAGTAGGGAAAGGTTCTCACAGCAATGTGACGAAGTAGAGTGAGGTCCGAGGCGACCAAGTGACACCAGTGTTGGCATGTAAGTCGGACATCTCGAATCGTAGTCGACTCCCTGGCGATTATGCGGAATATTTCTTGCAAGATCTCGACTGGGAGGCGACGTATGGCCGGTTCGCAAGTTTGCGATGTTGTTTCGATCTCCATTTTGGGAAGCTTGGCATTGTTTAGCGCCGGTTTATGGGAGAAAGAGCTCTCAGGACTTACTTTATCTGCATTCAGCAAGAAAGGGAGTCCAGAAGCCGTGCTACTGGCCCTTCTGAAGGAAATTCTGTCACTGGCGTAGAATTCTGGCTCCAAGTTGTAGGACACTTTCTTCCTCGCTAGTCGGTTGTCTTACACTGAGACAGAGACAGCTCTACGACACCACGAGGGCAAGTCTTGGGCAATTCGATAAAGTGGGCAATTCGATAAAGCGAGCAATGTCGCTGACTGAAAGGCGCGGTCACCACATGCAGCCGTAAACAGGTCAATGTGTACTCTCCCAACATTTCGCGTCAAGACGTGTAAGTAATATGCATCAATAGCTGGTATATATTCTCAGAAAGCACACTATTAGCGGTGATGGGCAAACGTGAAGAGGTGGGTGGAGACCTCGGTTGTAACACTGATATGCAGTAGGTAATTAATCTTTGGAAAATGCGAAAGCAAGCAAGGAGAAGGACTTAGATCTCGACGTATGAAGGGTTGCTATCATGGCGTGGGATGAGGCACCATCTGTGTCAAGGCTACAGGGGATCCCTCTGCTTTGCTTGATGACTTCAACACTGCCATGAACCTCAGACCTGGCTTGGGTTCTAGAACCAGTCAGATGAGAGGAGGAATAGGTAGCCAGACGCGTAGATATGGAGAGTCGAAATGAGTGTGCCTCAACAGTATGCCTGATGTGGGGAGACTATGAGCCGCCTTTTCGGCCCGATGCGCGCGCTTCCGCGTACGCAATGTCCTTGGCATGGTTGAGATCCGTGGCGCGCTCTCCCTTGGAGGCAATTTCGCGTTGTTTGGCCTCATCCATCGCGGCGAATCCCCTGGTACTTGTTTTTTCGTGTAATTTCGTTTTGCTGTCTGAGTGGGGTTCCTTATCACCACGTTTGAATAGGCTGATAGAGCCTTGAAGACTGTTGCCGAGTGCATGTATGAGTATCGGGTTACCACGCTTCATACCACTGCTTACTCTGGTACCGGTAAGGTTAGGACCACCCCGCTGTATAGAATCGTGACAAAAACCCAGATAGTGGATAGTCGCATTGCCGTATTTGAGGTATGATAGAGAAAATTGAGGGGCAATGGAAATGAGAGTGCAAATGGAAACGAAGAGTGAAAGAGAAGCCAGTTCTGGACATCCCGTGGATTACAATGTGCATCCTTATGTAAGTTTCATGTAGGCGAATTGCTAAGTAACGACCAGTGTGATTGCGCTGAAGGAGAGATGGTGAAGGAGTTGAGGGCGAGGCAAGGCGCCGAGATGAAAAGTAGAGATAGATGTCCATCCTATACGCAGTAGTGATCAGCATCGCTACCTCCGTTCAATCTCGGTATGCCTGTTGCCCATGATACGATGGGATCTGGTTGGACACCTCACCTCCAACAGGCAAAGAATACTCAGCACCACGAAGATAGGATGTGGGTATCAATTGGGTACACCTCAGCCTGTTGGCTGCAAACTGTCGGAAGGCGATAAGAGCGATGCACCATCGGCGATCGGCGATCGTGGGGCTGCAGAACCAGTGTCATGCGCACACTGGAGTTGCGTAAGCCACCATTAAACGGAGAAAATGTACGGAAAACCATGGTGACTCACGTTCTCGCAATCGTCAAGACATCCACTGAGTATTGATTGGCGTGCCGATGCACGAGCCGACTTCATCATCGGTGCGCTGGGAAGTTGGGGGACTTCCAAATAATATCGTGTGTGGGAATTGTCTATTCCCACCTTCTCAGGAGCTAAAAAATCTCTTGCATTTTGGAGACAGTTGAGGTGAGGTGGGATACCTCGATGACTGTATCGATAGCGAACCACCTCGGTATCTATGGAGATAACCCAATGAGTGGATTCTATGGCGGTTACAAGGGGGGTGAGACTATGAAGCGAGATGTCACGAGCAATAAAGCTGCTGTGGTAGTGAATATCCCCTCTATGTTTCGCGAGAAGGAAAGCCGAGATGGATGGTGATCTTCTTCGAGCCTTACGTCGCTTTCTTTTACAAGTCTCGTCAAATTGGTGTCTATGAGAAGGAAAGGCCAAGGTCACTATCACTACAGGGGCGAAAAAAGCGAAGAAATAAATTTAAGTAAAATTTCCTTGAGTTTACTTACCTACCATACCATAAATATTCCTAGTGGTCAGCAGTACCTTCTATGCCTCACATTCGTAAAGCTTTTCAGGACTTGGGAAAGAGGTGCCGCGGTCACTTGAGGAATCTAATAAATTTGAGCGCATACGAATGCACATACTCTCCCAAGAGCATTGAATTTGAAGTTCATCGCCAACGACAAGTCCTATGTAACCGTGACGTCCCGCTAGGGTTGGAGCAACGAGATAAATACCTTGGGTAGCAACTCCATAGAGTCCGAATACAACATTTTCTGGGAAAATCCAGCGCTCTCCAGCTGGCGGGTGGAGAATTGCAGTACTTTGGATTCATCTATTCATACGGTGCAGTTCAAGAAGAGTTGGGACCCAGCCTCCCACGCAGTGCTTTGTCCCTGGCGACGATTGTAGTAGACTCAGTGTGTTATTTTGCACCTATTCCTGGCCAAAGTATTTCTTTCTGATAGCGACTAACCAAGTCGGTGCTGGTCGCGAATAGCGCCGAACTTGAACTCGACCTCCGCGCCGTGGAGTTTTAATAGATACCCCGACTGGTTTCACCATCTCAGTTTTGAGCTTTTACCGACTTTGATGTTTGAGCTATGGCCTTCATTGACTGCTCACTCGCCTTTACGCTGGCGTGCTGCGAGTACGTAGTTTCCAGTGGAATCATCAATTGATACCGGGAGACTTACTATATTCTCTAGAGCACTCTGCGAATGAACATCTTCCTCATGAACTATGGAAGATGATTATTGACCTCTTAATGAATGAGGCTCGATATCTGTATCGATACTGCACCCCGGACATCTTTCCCCAGTATCAACTGCGTTTTCATCACACACATCTGCTCACAAGGGACCCTTTTCAAGACGATTGGAAGAATATCCGTTCGGTCTGTAGGGCATGGCGTCAGTGGGCCGGGCCTCGCCCTCATATCGTGCTTCGACGACCTATGATTCGACCTCCCGACTATGACATGCCGGATCACATGCTGGATGGGGTGTCCAGTATCTTCATAGCCGACGACACCTCCGAACCTGTCATCACCTTACAGCTCATCAATAGGCCCCAGTTGAGCCGAAACGTAACGACTCTCGCTCTCTGCCAACAATTGAGAGATAGATGTGTCTCGCTCGACCTCTTGCTTGACAATCCATCTGCGTTCCCCAACCTTCGATGCCTTTCAGTTGAAAATCTGAATG
>WSTO01000564.1:0-11612 GCA_019627685.1 Serendipita sp. 399 | reverse complement strand
GGGCGAGTGAGGGTCACGGACCTTGAAATCTTGAAATGCGTCTCGAGTTTCCCTTCCTTTGTGCCATAGGCCGAGTATCCTGTCTGGGAAAGCGATGCGAAAAAAGACATTGGCCATGATGATTTGGAGTGCCCGCATCAACGTCTGATTTTTTCAAACTTGAGCACGGTTACAACCTAATGAGATAATCGCTCTTACAAATCTGTATCTAACTGGTGGTGTCTGGTCGTCACCCCAAGCGAACTTTGCTCCGAATCCTACATATTCTTCAGTGACCGCGAATGACACTCAACCATTGAGAAAGTTACCAGCGGCTGCAATCACCATGAGTGCAAACTCTGTCGTCATTTCCATCGGATCTTCGATCTCGACACGAGCATCATTGCCCTGTGACGACCAGAGCGCGAACAACTCGGTGACAAGACGCGTGGCTTCCTCACACACCATCTTGTTGTTCCGTTCGTTAAATGAAGGAGCTGTGATCCGTCGATGGAGCTTCCATTCATCGCCTTCGGCCGTCACGACGTTTGTGCCATACAGATTGACAACATCGTAGTCCTCTACAGGTTTCGGAAACGTGACACGATTGGACGTGACTGTCTATAAACAAGAAGAAAAGAAAGAAAAGAAAGGAGTGGGGAATGAGCAAAGATATATATCGGGTGTTGGTTGTCACTTACGCGCGACCTCTGCATCGGCGACGTAAAGCGTGAACCAATACGGCAAAATGGAAAATCGTGAGATGATGTCGGCATTATACTTCTTAAAGACTACAAAAGTAGAGGTAAAATGGGTTGCTTGTGTGAAATGGCGCGGGGACTCACTCTCGTATTTTTGTCGATAGGGGAACCCATGTCCTCTATTGATGAAAGGTATGTGCGGTACCACCATTCCAACGATCGAGTTTGGTCCAATGAGGGCCATGTCACCTGGTAGATATCCGATTCCGACGAATACTCGATGGAGTCGAATGAGATAGCGAGCAGTGAAAAAACTTGCGGTCAATGAGATTGCCCATAAAAGTTGCTGCGTATATTTATCGTGCAACATTGGAGAGCTTTCTAGGTCGTTCGAGTGCGTGAGGAGGGGGGGAGGGGGAGACCTGGCCAAAAAAATCAAACGGCGCGGGATTATGTGTCATGCTTATGTCCGGTTGGGAAGCGCGCGCCGTCAAAAAAATATTGTGAATGGATTAATCGCATCATCTCCGGAGCGAATCACAATTCGGGAATATCCCTCGGTACCGACACCCCCAATGATCATATCCGCCGGATGCTGTTGAACACTCGAAACGAATCCTGCATTCCACACACTGTTAGAAGACACGTCCTACAAACGAGCATAGCTCTAAATGGACTCTGATCTTTAGTACTCACCGCCGTCGCCTGTCGCCCCAACATCAGGTCAACAAAAATCTCTCTTCGATATCGAAAATGTCTGGAGACGGCTAAAATGCTCTCAGATGATTAGAGATTACGCTGGAAATTCATATTGGACGGAAGTGGGCCACTTGGAATTTCCTTTCTTGACAAGGTCGAGAACAAGTGGCAATTTCAATACGGATCCTTGCGACGCAGACTCGATTTCTCGAGCTTACTCCAACTTGTGATACCTTTTCATCACAACTCAACTAGCATAACAAAATACCCGTTCGTTTCAGGTGCCTCCACTCGAAGTTTGGAAATTCCTGCATAACAATATAACTACAGCCTTGTTACCGAGCCATCCATTCCATAACTCCATTCAATGAGCTAAATGCGAGGATCATAGGGACATCCTGAGAGAGTCAAACTCGCTACCGACGAATAAAAGTCAAGGGTAACTTCTCTGGGTGAAGCGTTATACCGCCCATCTTCCATCTCAACAATCTTCTATTCCTCTCTTCCATCGTCTCCTGTGCATTTAAGGGCGTACCCTCGAAACGATAGTTGAGTACAAGATTCGCGAGGAACGTAAGCGCCTCAATTTCCGAGAACCTATTTGTTTCAAATTGCGATGAGACGATTAGACGTAAAAGGCGAACCGGGTAGTAAGAACTGTATCCTTCTCTTCATGTAGACGACTCACCTCCTCCCCATACATGCTCGAGGTCCAGCGGAGAACGAAAAGAAGGCATCACGATTGTAATCCCCCATGAAACGTTCTGGATGAAACTCCTCGGGATCCTTCCAGTACTTCGCTACATCAAACAGGAGTGAGTTATCGATGCTTGTGGATGGATTGACCAACGTACGGTTCCGGTGAATGGCAGCGATATCGATCAGGATCGTCGTGTCCTTTGGAATCGGTACAGTTATCTGCGTGTTCTTGCCGTCATTGGAGTATGTCACGACTCTGGTGTCCTCCGCCGCAGTTTTAGGGAATACCGGGATCTGTCGCCGTTCAGAGAAATGGTAGGAGAAGTAAAGGTATACGAACGGGTGAAAAGAGGCGGAGTGACTCGTATATCACGGCCAATCCATAGGTCCATCGAATGATTTCGGCATACGTCTATTCGGAGAAGTCATCGATGAGTCGGAATCAACGCGTACGGGGGGGGGACATACTGGTTGTTCTCCCTCTGGAACCAAATCTCGCAAAGATTGGTATAATTTTTGTTGGACATCTTGATGAACGGCCAGAAGAGCGAGTGCGAAAGCGAGCGAGTGTGCTGTGGTTTCATGGCCTACGAAGCAGAGAAAAATTAAGCGTCGCTCTTCCTGGAATACATTACGAGCATACCTCCAAACAAGAAGATGAAGACATTTCCTGTAAGAGAGCATGTGTGAGAATGATATACCAAATGGCATAGGTGACGGTCAAAACTGACCGACCAACTCTCCATCGCCAAAGGAGAGTTGAGAGTTTTTCTCAATCTGTGAGTCTTCTAATGCGGCCGCAGCGATAAGGTTACTGAACAAGTCAGCTCGACGGTCCTCAGGAGCTTGCTGCTTCCTCGCTTCGATCATCTCAATCATGTACCGCTTGAATGGAAACGTGAGCCAAACATGTAAAGTCTCTCTCTTCGACGATTGGGATACTCACTCTGAACTCATGCGAGGCATCACGTATGTCTCTTCCCTTTTGCCATAGACCAAGGATCCTATCCGAAAAGGCGATGCGGAAGAAGACGTTGGATATGACAATCTTGAGTGCATCCAAAAGCGTCTATGTTTGCGCTTAGTGAAACCCTTATCCACCATAAACTATTGCTGTTCTACTTACGAATCTGTAACCGGTGGCAGGCTTCCGCTCGTCGTCCCATGCGAACCTAGCACCAAATCCTATCCTGACTCAGCGTCGACCAAGCAATATGCCGTTGGTAACTCTCACCAGCAGCAGCAATAACCATGAGTGCAAACTCTGTCGTCGTCTCGAGCATGTCATTTACTTCAACTCTGGTTCCATCGCCTCTCGCTTGCTTGGACCATACTGCGAATAATTCGGAGACGAGGCGGTTTCCTTCCTCACATACAAGCCGATTGTTTCGCTCGCTGAAGGAAGGAGCCGTAATTCGTCGATGTAACTTCCACTCGTCGTGTTCAGAGGTCACGACGTTTGTCCCGTAGATATTGATGGGCGTGTACAGATGAACGGGTTTGGGAAACGCCACACGGTTCGAGGTCATCTCCTGTAGCATAGGGATCAGAAAACGTGTTGGGTGCGAGGTCGAGTCCACCAGAGAGATTTAGCGCCGCTCGACTTACACGCGCAACAGTCGCGTCAGCGACATAGAGGGCGAACCAGTGTGGCATAAACCCAAATCTTGCGATAATATCAGCGCCATATTGCTTGAATACTGTTAAAAAGCGTTAGTTGTCGACCACTTGGTGACATTCTGCTGACACCAGACCAAAGTCGCTGCAAACAACGGCCACTTACTCTCATAACCTTGTCGATAAGCAAAGTTGTAGCCTCTGTTGACGTAGGGAATGTACGGGATCAACTTTGGTATGATAGCGTTCGGCCCTAGGAGGGTCCTATCACCAGGTAGATATCCCACGCCAGCGAACAACCGATGGATCCGAATAATGTAGCGTATCGTGACGAACCCTGCCGCTGCTACAGGTATGGACCACCATAGTTGAGTGGGATAAGGCAGACTGGTCAACTGCAATCCGAGCATATCCTCGACGCGAGTGCGGGGGTCAGAGGAGCTGGGCTTCTGATGTGTCCCAGGTCCAGCATTTTAATAAGTTTGCAAATGCAAAAGATGGTATTGGTAACCAAAAGGCGCCAATAGAGTTGTCCAGCGCTTAGCGCTGAAAAGGCTGTTGTCCGGTAAAATGGCTGGGGGTTGCAACGGAAATACTTTCCCCGCACAGTAGCGAAGGAACGAGATCTAAACGCAGATTGAGAGCCATGCACGAGGACGAGAAGAATGCCAGACACGGGGTCTTACCTATAAGGTTATGCATCCAAAGGAGGATTGCTCTCTCTGGCGACGCGGATAGAAAGCTGTCTGGTCCCTGCGGAGGTGCAATGCAGCCCATGCAACTGCAGCGAGGACGCGTTCGACGCCTTCATATGTGAAGGCGCAGCACTCTAGATACCCAACGGAGGATGCAAAATCTCCGATCCGCTTCGCCGCTCTTTCTCCTTCTGAAACTGAGAAGAGTCGAGGCCCAACGTTGCCTTGCGTTGTAGATTCGCCTCGAGCATCGCCCTTAGTTCCTACCAATAGAAAATACGCTTCGGGTCGAGAATGTAGGACTTCTGGTACCAACTGTATGTATCATTAACCCAGTCGGCAACGAAAGAGTGTGTGTGGGCCAAATACGCACTTTGTTGACTGCTCTTTCTAAAGAATCCGGGTCATTCACAGCAGCACACAGAATGACAATATCCGCAAATGGGTAGAACCCAACTGCTCGCCTTCGGTTGTGGTATTCGTGGCCGGGAGAATCCATAAAACAAAGGTTCAGGTATTGGACCGAATCGTCTCTCTCCTTCATCACATCTCTTAAGCTCTTAATTCCTATTGATAATCTAGGTTACTCATTCATTCATGTCATAACTCTGACCGATAGGGATTTCGGAGAGAGAAACGTACCTTTCTGTTCAACCATCTCCTGCATAAACGATGAGGTTTCTAATTCGCATATAGGCATTTTGAGGTCGAACCAATCGTGTGTGATGGGTAGGAACCTCCGCGAATGTTCTCGACGCGTCGAAATCGCGATAGCCAAAGAGGTTTTCCCTACTTGTGTATCACCCACGAGAACGACATTGAGCATCAATGTAGTGGAGTTTTTTTCCATCGAAGGAGGTGACCTCGTGAAAAGTTCCAGTGGGTGTCACAGTCGGCTCGAACGAGATCCAATTCGAGAAAAAGTAGGAGACAATTCGCTGATATGTCGTGCTTTATTATTTGGTGAGATTGTCGCTTGTCTCGTCTTATGCTCGATGCAAGGGGGGATGTGGTCGGGGAGCAAGTCACAAACCCGAGGAATGGAGACGCGCAACGCAACGTCAGCCACAAATATTGGAGTCTGTGTGTCGACTGAACGCTAATTCATGCTTCAGAAATAGAAACATTTACACGAAATAAGGCAGTCGTAAGAGTCCACCAATAAGTCACAGGAAAAGAAGCGTATGTATCTAGTTGCCTGACATGTAGCTAAGAAGATGGGGAAAACTTTGTTCCATACTTTCTGATACATCCGTCTTTTCTTCGAAGCTGTTAGTATGATACCAGCTGGTTACGACAGAGCTGCAAAGCGACCCACGCAGCTGCAGCAATGACATCTTCGGCGCTAGTATAGCTGAACGAGCGCCATTCTTTTCCTTCTACTCCTGTATGTCGTGCTCCTGGCGAAGCAGAGAAGGGAGGAGGGGTGGGAGGCAGAGCCAGTGTACATGTACCTTCCACCCACCTGTATAAACGAGGCACTTATCTCGTCGATAGGTTGAGGTTAGACCGTAAAAACGCATACACAGAATTGTTAGATTAGGGCTCGATCAGAAGCTTAATCAAATGCACCGAAATATCAGACGGTAAGATGGGCTCGCTGAAACGTTCAGGCCTCCGCATGGTCGACTCTGCGAGAGCCACTATGACTCTTTCCCTCGTTATACTTCTCCATTCTACCAAGATGGACGCCTATCTGCTCTCACATAATCGGGCTGGGGCAACCTTCCTACCCTACACTGCCTCCATCGATCCCTGCTTCTTCTCCGCTTGAACTCAAAATAAGCATCATGCATAGATGCAGACTTCCGCATTGCTACAGGCAGATAGATCAAGCTCTAGCACTGAAAGTGATATATCGATGCCCAGGTCTCTCATCTTCCCTCTTAAATCATTGTCTGAATATTGAGGGCACTGATGATCCAATATATCCGCTTTGAAATCAATGAGGATATGATGGATATGCTGATGGCCCTCAGAGACAATCGGCTTCCTTTCGAGCTGGAAGCTCCAGCAAAGTAAGTTTTGTCTTCGTAGCTCATATAAATATGAGGAGATAATGGCTAAGTATAAGTTTAATCACAACAAAGGATCAAATACCCAGAGGCTGTAGCGCTTATACAGACTATCAAAACCGAATTCGATAACTTCTTCGAAGCAGTCGACGCCATGAAGAAGGCTGCACAAGAAGGTTACAAAAGTGCTTCAAGGGCTATAAAACGTCTCGAGGATTCCGCTTTCTTCATGAACCAATCTTGGCGGTTGATTGAAACATTGCAAAATCTCGCATCCGATGCAAAAACCAAGGAAGAGTCCATAATCCAGCGCCTTAAGGAGCGAAGAGCGGCACTTCGTAATGTACTTCATCCCTATGAGATCGACTTTCATATCGTTAATTCAGTGTGGAGGCCAAGGCGCGAATCCAACTCTTGATTGAAGGGATGAAGAAAGAGGAAGAGGATGCCATTACGAAATACTTCACCCAGAAACAAAATGATCATCTGCCTAGCGATGTGCTCAAGGCGACTGCGACCGTCGGGATCGCCATTCGTATACCGTCGCTCGTAATACCATCACTGGTGATGGGAGTAGTAGCCATGGGTTTAGAACCAGTAGAGAGATTTCTACTTCTAGGAGCGAAAGAAAGGCAAATCGAAAGGTTGGGTAAGTGCGTGGAACCGGAGGAGCCTAATCATTCCCTTATGTTACTCCCCACAGAAACCGAGATGGAGCTGACCTCTGGAACCCTCCAGAGTCTCAGAAACTTTGGAGATATTCTGACAGAGCTCATTCAATTAGTCGATAAGATCCTCGGTCTCTGGGTACAGGAACACTTTTGGTTCGAGGTCATCCTGTCTAATATTGACACGGTGCTGGTGACAAGCAAATTGCAGAAAAGAATGTGGATGTGGAAGAAACAGCAATATGACGCGTATATGTCAAATGTAAGTATTATCTCATTGATCGGATACTGGCTTGACTAGTTTTTCAGATCATACCCGTCATCGGCCCACCCCAAGTGTATTCACTGGCACAGCCAGATGACTAGCTGCGGTCTTCACTCCCTACATACACTCCAATCGGTACACAGCCAACGACACCTTGATGTACTGGAATCTTTATAGTGAAATGCGCATGTACAAATGAGATATAAGATATGATATTTCATCCCTGTGCTTTGCTCCGTCCACGTAACTCCTTTCATGTATAGATAGCTCAAGTGAGGGAATATGTAGCTTTGGATGCAGAGAAGCGACTGCTTCGGGCCCTTCACCTCGTCTCATCACATGTTCGAGCAGTGGATACCTGAAGCGTGGTCACGATTGGTATACCACGTTGCCCGCATTATCGCCGTGTAATTTTGAGGATATAATATAGAAGGTGAGAAGGAGCCAGCAACTGGACCGTGAATCCATATCAGCCGAATTACCCAAATTTACGGAGCCGCCGAAGATGGCCACCCAAACCAGGTTTGAGCTTGGGAACGCCAAATTAAGGGTAAGGAGACCAGATAAAGTACTTAATTGGGAGCTAAATTCTCCTCATAACATAGATGGGTCGACTCGAAGAGGCCGTGACGCATTACACGGAGGCGATTAATGACGACCCTTTAGACCCACGAGGATATAATAACCGTGCACTTGCCTACACAAAGCTTGGTGCTCTTTCACAGGCGCTCACAGACGCGGAAAAAGCGATTGAAATTGACCCAAGTCTCTGCAAGGGATATTTTCGAAAAAGCGTAGTGTTATCCGCTATGGGACAGCATGGAAAGTCCATGGAAGCCGCGCGATCCGCCTTCCATGTCAGCAAAGAGAAAAGCCATAGTGCGGAGATTATGGTCCGAATACGGGAGATAGAGGCAGATTTGAAAAAGGGTGTGCTGTCTAGCGAAGCGCCGGGCAGGTCAGTCTTGGATTCCGACCCGACCACGATTTCATCCCGCGACCTGATGACGTCCTTACTCGCAGATCTTTATTTTACTTCAGAGAAAGTTCTGAACTGTGCGAAAAACGATGCATCTATCAGTTTACAAGCCCTTCGGCCAATAATCTTTATCCGCCTCATCTCGCTGTTCTCCCATCAAGCGAAAACATCGCTCTCAATGAGATCTTAGGTGTGGGTAGACAAATTAGTAATGGTACGTTCTCTTCATCTGCGTAACCCATATACCGACCTTCTGGCTTGTGCATATTCCTAGTAAACACCATTCTGGCCCGAGCTGTCGGTTCTTTGCCAGGTGATCCACACCTAGGCCAAACTATTCAAAGTTTGGTAGATAGAAATCAACAACTTCGTCGCCAACGCGATGGCATGTACAAGTTTCCGAACATAGGGGACAGGAACGATTGGTACACTGACGATGTCTTTGCCCAGCAGCAGTTCACTGGCGTGAATCCTACTACGATTGAATCTGCTTCCGCTGAGTGGATTGATCGTTTCAGAACTGCTGCTTGTGTTCAAAGCAACTGGAAAGCAGACCGCATTTTGGCCGGCACCGCACCCGACTCAGACCCACAGGACTCGTTTTATATTCAGGACAATAGCTACTTTCGTGAAGCTGTTGACGTCGCACCTGATACCCTACTTCAGTCCCACGACCACCAACGGTTCGCGTGCGCAACAGTATCGCTTTTCCACCTTACAGCGAAAAATGGAAAACTCCATCCTATTGCAATTTGTTTGGACTATAAGTGTTCAATAAAGAAATCGGTCGTCATTTTCAACCAACGTCTTCGTGTCGCCGACGACACATCTTGCGAAGCAACAGATTGGCCATGGCGATATGCCAAAACGTGTGCCCAGGTAGCAGACTGGACACGACACGAGATCACTGTCCATTTAGTCAATACCCACTTCGTCGAAGAGTACGTTATTTTCAACCCTACCACGACGAAGTGTCACTGCTGATTTGCGTTATTGAATTCAGGGTCACCATCGTAGCAGCGCATCGTGCTATTCCAGAGGACCACATTCTGTATCGACTACTTTCACCTCATTGGCTCAAAACTCTACCCCTCAACGCCTCTGCCCGCTCTCATCTCGTGCCCAAAGTCATCAAGGAGATCGTTGGATTTCCGGAGAGACTGGTTTATCAGTTTATCCTCGATGCATACAAGCGATTCGACTGGGTCAAGATGTACGTTCCCAACGACTTAGAGCGGAGAGGCTTTCCGATCGCCGAGTTGCAAGATACCAAGTTCCACAACTATGCATACGGTCGAGACGTGCTTCACTTTTGGAACTTAATCAACACATTCGTCCGCAGGGTGCTGTCGCATGAGTACCCCTCGGACGCTGCAGTGGAAAGAGACCCCGCAGTCCAAGGTTGGGTCTCAGAGATCCGTGATCCAGACGGTGGAAGCATGCAATCATTCCCCGAGATTAGATCTCTCACTGCCCTGGTTGACGCCGTGACGGCCTGTATCCACATTGCCAGCCCCCAACATAGTTCGATCAACTACCTACAGCACTACTTCCTATCCTTCGTCATCAATCGACCGCCAGCTCTACATCGACGCATCCCTCCTACCCTGAGCTCTCTTCAGCAATATACGGAGCTGGATCTGATGCAGGCTCTACCTATCAACGAACCTTTCCAATGGTTCCTCGCTTCGCAGATACCTTATATCCTATCGGACCCAGTCAGCGAGGATGAGAACCTCTTGTCGTATGCGTTTTCTGTCTCAAGTCTTGCGCCAGGCGACCCGAAAACGGCCAACCTGGTCAAGGCCGCCAAGCGGTTTCGCGAGGACATTCAACGAGCCAGCATAGTCTTTCAGGAAAATAGTCTGGCTCTCGACGACCAGACGGTCCCTTATATGGTTTTGGACCCCAGGAAGGTTGCCGTTTCCATTCTGCTTTGAGCTCAGGAGGCTAGAATTTTGGGCCACTTTGCAAGTAGTTGGCGAGGCGATCGCTAAAAGGGAAGAAGTTCGGGGGGCGTGGACCAGCTGGTTTGGTTTGTTTAACAATCATGCTCTAGCTCGCGTCTTTGTGATTATTGTCAAACGTCGCGCATGTTCAGAGGCGGGACATGACTTCGTACAATGCCGATTTATGAACATACCCCCTCTGTGTTCCCCCTTTCTCGATCTGGTATTGCTTGACTATAGGATTCATCAACTCGTTCTCGCGGGTATACTCCGCCACATGAGATTGTTGGAATGACGAGGATCCAACCACGAATCGCCAACTTGCCTCCTGCCACATTCATCTGCAACTCGTCTTGTATTCATGCCTCACACCTTGGTCGTGTCTACTACCTTTGAACTATTGTACACGTGGAGAGGACATCCGAGGACTACGCTGTTCCATATATATTCTATTCATCCACAAGTGTTAGCCGCGTTCTCCTGACGTTCTGCACGCGTTTCTTTGTTCCGAGAACCTTTCGAGCTACAACTGTGTTGTTATTGTAGTCAGGAAAACGTGAAGGTTCGTCAACCGCCAGTAAGACTTACGCGAGAAGCATGACTTTCAAGTCCTCGACAATATCTGCAATGCATAGGAGCTTTGGGGGGGTTCCATTTCCTCCAAGACTTTTGGATCGAATCAGCGTTCACTCTACCCGCTTGGCTTGGGGCAGATAATGATTCCGTTTTTTTTTTCGGTTACCGTGTTTCGTGGAGACAAACTTACCGGCGGCACATCATTAAATCACTCGGTAGCGACGCTCGTCCAACGTTTGTCCATAGATAGATAGGAAGAGAAGTTGATATCAACGAGGAATACGAAGAAAAAGGTACGATCTATTTCTACGAGAAGCTGAATCGTCATGCTTTTGGGTTTGATGGACCTACGACTGATACGATTTTCGGTTCGACTACAGTAGCAACCATTCCCATTCCCATCCCAGCTCTTTCTTCGATCAAACGCTCCCATAGCTTCTCATCACCTCTATCGACCAATGTCGGTTTAGCCCTTTTCCCCACTCCTCCACTCCAGTATCGAGGAAGGAGAACCTACGACTCTCGCGAGGGGGGGAGGATGTCAATTTAGCACGAAAGAGCACGAGAGAGAGAGAGCAAGAGGACAATGTGGCGATGGTACTTGGCCACTACGATCACGATAGCACGACGCGACACGCCCAGCTTCTAGTCCCCTTCTCCCTCGTTTTTTTTTGGAACGATACTTGGCGTATTAGGCTGGCAGACAGGCAGGAGGCGTGCTAATCCCATGTTTACGACGTATACGTGGTAGGTGATAGGGCGAAATTGTC
>WSTO01000563.1:0-11617 GCA_019627685.1 Serendipita sp. 399 | reverse complement strand
AGATATCCTCCACTTCCCCACAATTGCACTTATTCGTTTATGTATCTAACAGGTTATCGGTGGGTGAGTTATCATCTTTTTCTTCTGAATATTTGTTTAACTTACCTGCGCCCTAGAGGATGGCGACGGCCCGCACTTGAGACTCCGGAAACGAAGGGGCATCGTCTACAACGCCGGAGTGTCGGTAATCTCATCATTAGGCCGCTACTCATTGCCCTCATCTATGACAGAGAGGATGCAACGGACCGTTGTATATCCATGTAGACACTTGAGGGGGATAAAAACGGCGTAATTACGCAATAGAGTGTCCTCATATTAGACTACCGTATCTAATATCACCACATATCCATCCTTTACTTCCATTTAAGTCTTCTACAGGGTGTTTAGAGACACAGCACGATTATCATGGTAAGTGCTTACTACAAAGGGGGAAGGTAGATATCCCACATTGCATCCGTATGACTGACGTACGGAATGCGGGACGCCGTATTGTGACGATCGAATGAGACGTTTCTTGCTCGCTGATCATGGATGGATTCACGCGTCCGACATCGAGACGAAGCACGGCTACAAGGTTATGCGCTTGCCGACTGGTCGGATTTCAGGGGCTACACCACCACCACCGATTCCGGTGGGACTACTGCACCCGCCTATCAATCGAGTATAACGGCGGTATTCCTACGGCTGCTGTTGTTGTGCGCTGCCGACGATAAAGAGCGTACGGACACAGACATACCATCAAGCCACTCCTCTTTTAGTCACAAAGGAGACTTATTTGTTTGTATATCCGCCAGTTATCATGGCCAACGGCATCAGTTAGTGTGCAATTATGGCCCTGAAGTATTACTGCAGAGATGCGACGAACTGTTGTGGAGGACCAGGTCAAGGTTGTTGATCAGAGTGTAGCCGTCTTACTTCTGCACGTGTGGAGTTATATATCGATGAACTCGTTTATGCGTGAGTAATCCCGTTACGGTTACACACCTTGTATTCTCTCTCCGGTCGACGACGGTCATCGAATAGGACGACCCCCATTGCTTGCAAGTTCCTAGCTTTTGACCACCGCGAATTTTGTGATCAAACTCGCTGATGAGTTGAGGTTCCATGTCTCCTGTGCCACAAGTCGTTGTCACTTGAAAAAGCCTGGGATAGGGTGGAGTCAAAGGTGTGCGCATGCGCTTGTGCGACTCATCGATATCAACAAGCCATAACCGATGAGACAAAGATTTCTTCACCGTGGACATATTACGCATACATTTGAGTCTACTTGCTTGAGCAGAGTCAGGCCTGTACCGGACTTGCCAAAAAAAATTCTTTCCAATTTGCGGAGGGTTTATTTCCATCCCATCTCGGAGTTCAACTCTACAAGATCGATGTAAGCCACCACAAGTGCGAGGGGGACTCAGTGCCCTGTACATACCTTCCATCGTCTCTCCAGTCACCCATCTGTCGGGTGCCCAAATGCGGCATGCTCCGAACTTTTGACCACGGGCCTTTGAGTCCCGAGACGCAGAAACGTACTTACGTCGTCGATCCCACTTGCCGCTCAACCATTGAGCCATCTGGAGAGGAAGAGGAGGATCTGGCGAAATGTCGATCGTCGGTCCTTGGTGATTGCAGCTTTCGAAGAAAATTCTATTCGAACCGTACAAATGGATTTCCGGGGGGTGTATGCACTCCTGTAAAGTGAAACTACAATCAAGGCATCTTGGAGATCTAGAGCATGTAAATTGAAACGGATCAGACGCGAAGGAAACTCTCGAAACAAGAATTGATGGCTCACTCAGATGCCCGAAAGAGAAGCTCCCCTACTTTCTCTATAGAGAAATCCTCAACTTTTAACTCCGGAATGAGTCTGCATCGCAGGAGATTTGAGATAGGCCACGCCAAAGGAATAGAGAATCGAAGCTGAAGTCGTATTTCTTGAATCCTTGAGACGGACTTGTCGTGTAGGAAGTTCCGACGAAGGAGCATCAAGAGTACTAAGTCCCACTCGACCGGCATTGAATCGATGCTAATGGAACGGAGACCGGGACAGATCCTCGGAGTAAGTATGATTTGCTCTAAAAGGTCACATCCCCATACGTTTTCAACATTCCAGTAAATCTGCAACGTTTGCAGAAGCGGAAGCGAAGCTAGGCGAAAATGAGTGGGCAGATGAACTGGGATGTATACCGATGTAAGTGTGCCGAATGACGAGGCAGGGATGAGATATGAAGCAGGGAAAACTTCGTTGTTTGGATATGCTTGAACAAGTGCCAGAATATGTCCAAGTTTCCGTGTTTGCATAAAGCTTAGGTCAAACGGAGTGTCTATTGACAATGTCAGTTTTTCGAGATTCTCGAAGTAGATGGGCTCTTTCAGTTCTGCCATACTGCTACCAATAAATACCCCAAGTTCACGAAGGTGTCGAAGTTGTCCTAAGAAACGTATCTTGTCCAGGGTTAAAGACGCCATATCGAGGTATGCCAGGGATGGCATAATAATCGGCATTATCTCTGTCAGAGAGCCTATACTCGGCCGAGAGAAGAAAATTACGAGCCGATGTAGCGAGCTCAAAATAGCATAATCGGATCGGGGTGGTAGTGGCCCAGCTTCCTCTAGCAGTTCAAGTTGAATTTCTTCAACTTTAGACGATCGAAGAGCAAATAAGAGTTCTCCTAGAGCGTTCCCCGTTGAGATGCGGATATTGAGGCGTCGGACACTTGCAATGCAGTGACTAAACAGCTTGCCATGTGTAGAAGGGGAGCAGAGGAGCCGTAAATCATCTACGCTAATTAAATTCCTTGGGTCATACTCGATATCGACGGTTTCCTCATTCTCGAGGTGGGTTTCGAGGCAAAGATGCCAGAATGAGAGCTGCAATGGCTTCAAATTTGTGCCCAATATACGCACTACTTCGTGGAATGGTACTTGAGTCTGGAGACTCGTTAACTTCGTCGCGTGAGGGTGGTGCAAAATGCGCCGTGTCAGGCTAAGATTACCGAGAGACGTTAGCGATGGAGCGTTTTCCATGAGCTGCAGAGTTCTCTCATCGACATCAGGGAGTAGATGAAAAGAATCGGGTAAATTAATAGAGGTGAGAGCGGGGAGATATCCAAGAGATTCAATGAACCTGGGAAAGTCATTGATGTTCTCTAACCTTATTGATTCGATGCGATCTGCATGAGGAATGAGCATACCTATATAATTGTCCCAGTTAGATGCATGAATGACGACGGAAGTCTTTCGTTCTCCTGATAGAGCAAGACAGGTCGCCACTCTGGCCGACGCATCCTGAGTATCGTGGGAAATGAAGATATTAGTCCATAAGGAGGGCATTGATACTATATGTCGAAGCCATCTCGGCGAAACAGCCGAAAGGAGAAGAGCTTTCTCCATCTGACTGTCAAGGTCCCCTAGCGTTGCTTCGGTAATGATTTGGTTACAAATCTCCGGAGGAAGAACAGTAAGTGGATCGGGCAATAGGGATTTCCAATGGTCGTCAATGATCTGATTGTAGCGATCTTGGAGGGCTATGGAAAGAGGACCCCGATGGCCCAACTCGTCGAGGTCGGAGAGGAGCGCTCGACATTCGTGCTCGAGCTCGATGGAAAGTCGTAAGTCCATCGATCGTTTTCAATACCTCGTGACAAAGAGAATCTTCAGCTTCGCCCAAGGAATACTGGTAGTTGAACGAAAGTTATGTGGGCGGAGTCCAAGGTGCGTGATCAACCCCTGCCATAATACACCTTCAACGCATCTTTATCGACATAAAAAGATAGAAATACAAGAATATGAAAACTGAAGAAAACAAAGGACCTTACATATAATTGTAGGAACTACATGGCGCAGACTTTTTTCCCGAGCTCTATTGTACAGATCGGAAATAGCGTCGAGCAAGAGACAAGGCCTTCATTTGTTCATCCAAAGGTGAGGTTTTGCATCCTCTTTGTTAACAAGGATGCAGGCGTCGGATGAGGGATTTAGCGTTGTTTGGCAAGATTCGAATGGTCGAATGTGGGCGTAGCGCTCAACAACGCCCATCTTCGACTTCTTCGACGACTCTCGCCCACTTCAATTCTCCTTCAGCTATCAGCCATTTCTTTGGGCGAGCTGACGACTCTCCTCGCCAGGAGGGAGTTGGAAGCGGATGGACCGACGACTGACCGCCGAGCTCAAGCAAGAATGTCGAAAGCTCCTCTCCGACCTCGACGAGTTGGGCCATCGGGGTCCCCTTTCCGTAGCCCTCCAAGATCGCTACAATCGAATCATCGATGACCACTGGAAATCCGCATTCTCTGATCCACTTACCATTCTTCCCTTCGAGATTTGTACCCAAATCTTCCGCGAAGTAGCAGTGCTAAGCTCCCCTCGAACGAACAACATCCTTTTTCTTTCGACTATTTCCAGAAACTGGTTTCACTTTCTGATCTCCGCTTCCTCATTGTGGACGCGCATCTATATCTCCGATGAGGCGGAGGACAACATGGCCACAGTGGCAACGCATCTCGCCCTGTCCGGAGAACGAAAGATTTTCATCTTCATTTCTAGTCCTACATGGAGAGACTATATGGAGATGCTCACCCCTCATGCGAGTCGTATCGAGTCGATAGAGGTTGGGGAGGGTGTCGACCCTCTCCAATTTGTGAAATCGCTCGGACATCTTCCGACTCTTCATACCGTCCTTTTTCCCGACTCCTCTGACCAACGCGCTGATGTCGAAGAGCAATTTTTCCAGCTCATGGACTACGCCCCATCCCTAACGTCGGTCAGCCCCTTCAGCCTGACATCGGCCATGTTGCACCATCCTCGTGCGATAAATCTGGTTGTTATCCGCACAGAAGTGCCCCTCTCCGAAGTAGTGCGCATACTGAGCGCGACGACAAGGGTGGAACCCATGCATCTCTCCAGTCTACACGTCTCTGTAGACGCTCCCCTCGAAGACAAGAAAGTCGTCGTCAATATCGATAACCATTCCCGGAAATCATTATTACCAAGTGTCGACTTTCTCCAACTTTCACGACCTTCTCCTATCTACTTTATCCTCCTCGAGCATCACTTTCGGAGAATCCACCATCTGAACATCAGATTGTCGACTGGGAAGGAACTAGGTCAGCTCTTGTTGGCTCTTCACTCGTCGTTTGTTCGGACGCTTACGCTGGAGCTGCTGAAGACGGTCGGGCCCTTACCCGACCGATCCGATTATCTTGTTCTGGACTCCCTGAACGCACTGACCATTGTCGCATACCCAACCATCAACTTGGGGTCGTTTGTAGACAGAATTCCCACCGTCATGCCCTCGCTCGACCTTCTCTGCGCCAGGATTATCCGTGTGGGGGCGGGACTCCATCACCTCGGCCAACTTCGCCATCTTCGAGAACTTGACGTGTTTCTCGACAATAGGGTGGTGGGGGCACTGTCAAACAACGTCATTTGTTTTGAGCACCTCGAACGACTCACGTTGTCGACAATGGTGCTGTTTGATCTCAGCTTCTTAAACTTTAGGAAGCTGGAATCGATACATGTATCTCCACCTCAACGAAATGGGAGTAACGCGATTTTGCCCTCCTCCTACCTGTTCCCTCCGTCCTCATCGCATACGCTTACCTTTCTGGACATATCACTCCACCCTTCCGCGGCCTTCCGCCTCGATTCGCTTCCGCTCCTCCGATGGCTCCATATCGAATGGGACATGGCCAATCTATGGGGTTGTGACCTCCTCAAGCAAGTGATATTCACTCCGAGGATATGTCCGGATCTCCGCGTTATTCGTATCAACGCGTTGTTAGTCGAATGGGACCTTGTCCTCTTGATGCTCCTCCGGCGAAACTTTTTACACGACGAGGACCACCACCGTGGCCACCACCAAAAGACGGTCTCGCGAATTCAAGGGATGGAATTTGGTTCCCGGGTTTCCGTAATTTCATTTGCATGGCCGATCCCGAGTTTCCTGCGATCCAAACTCGTCCCAGGATTCCATCTTGAAGAGTTTTCACTGGAAAAAGTGGCAAAGGTTCTCTTTGAGACACCGTATCGGTAAGGTCGTTTTCCTCTTCCTACGAGATTTTTTTAGTGTGACCTCTCCTTCGTTCTCTCACCGCCCCTTTTCTTTTATTGTTTTAGATCACCCAGGTGCGAGGAGCATGGATACGAGGCAGAGGAGGAGGAGGAGGATCCAAACGCGCGGCGCGTCTCGGGTGCTCCCATATATATTGTTGATTCGAATCGGCAGGGACCGTTTAGTACTATCCTGTCTCCGAATCCGGACCCCCCACTTCCGGCGTATATGGACCGATGGCTGAGTGGGAAGTGGGATCGACGTCGGAGCTTTGTAGCTGCGTGTCGAGAGGCTGAAGCACGGGGACAACGATTGGAAACGTGTAGGCGATGTGGCTCAATTTGGTGTCGGGTGAACGGAAACGGCACTGGAGGAACCATGCAAGGTACATATTTTTTTTTTCTTGTTGGGTCAGTGGACCCCTGGAAGGATCACTTGTGACGACTTACTTACCAAATTGTTACCTCCCCACTTATCTTTTGCTTTTGCTTTTTGCAGGGCTCGTTATGGGTAATGAAAATATCGATCCCGCGCGAAACAATGATGTTGGAGGCGAGAGGGATGCGGGGAGAGGTTCTGGGGATTTCGTCCGCGGATCCTCTATTGATCATGCTGATTATTTGCAGTTTATCAACGTTTAGTTTGGATTCGTCGTTCCAATAATGAACGAGAGAGAGCGAGAAAGTGGGAAATGGTGCGTCTTCCTTTGAGAGGGACTTTTCCAATCGCATAAGGCGTGAACTCCCCACTTATACGGAGTGGTTTTCCCTCACGCACCCCTCATGCACGGAGAGGATGTATCCACCTCCACAGTGGGGGTTTTCCTCTCGCTTAGAGTGTTCCCACTCATAGGGATGGGCCCTTTCCTACGGAGCGGGCCGTCGAAACTGCTCTATATCTTCTTAGATTACGATCACGCAGCTCTATCTCGATTCAATGTAACCATAGTATGTTCTGTCATTCTCCCGAGCCGTGTCTCTGGAAACCGTTGAGCATCGACCGACATGCATGCGGATACTGTACATATACATATTCCTGAACGTAAGGGAAAGCCTTACAATGCTCATGCATGGCTCGAACAGCTACTACTCCCGATATGCACGCCGACATGAAACGTCGAGAACGCGATGAATGCGTGGAGGCGTACACTGAGTCTGCATACATGTAGATACTTATGTGCAGTAATTGCATCTCGATCGGAATGGTTATTATCGCGTTCAGGACGTTTCATGTCGGCGTGCGTATCGGGAGCATTAGTTTGAGCCATGAGGATGTATGCGTGCATACATGCATGCTGCGGGCGAAGCGAAGAGTTGAGCAAGCGAAAGGGACGCCGAAGACGAGGAGAAGTAGAAGAATCGTGGGTGGAGGTACACGGTACATGACGCGCTTAGGTGCGTTTGTACGTAACGGGTGCCGTGTGCCGTGTGTGTCACTTTTTATGCAATTTTAGCGCTCGCTCGCTCGTTCGATGGTCGATAGCAACCTCGTAAACCCATTACCCCATTTCGTTTCATTTCATTTCAACGAGGAACGAACGGGTGCAGGCGCGGCTCCCCCTCAGAACCACATCCTCTGTCATCCTTCCATCGTCGCCACCCCTGAGAACCAAAGGAACACAAGCAAGCAAGAAAGATAAACACGTGCAAAAGCGAGCGAGCCCGCGTGGTCCCCTCGGTCCCCTGGGTATGTTTTTCTTGGTTTCGGTGACGACGACGACGACGACGAAGGAGAAGGGATGCCGTCCGTAAACGCCGTCGCCCGTCTCCGACTGAATACACTATTTTGGCCGGTCCCCACGTCGCACGGACGGACGGACGAACAAACGGGTGGTTGCGGTTGCGGTGAAACGTGCTGGTCGCGTGGGGATCTCCAACTCTACTCCACCCCTTCCCTCCTTTCCCCGGCTCACCACCAAATAAATAACTCCCCGGGGGCGTCAGACAGCGAAGCAGCGTAAATAACTGGGTAAATGAAATGAAGGGGGGAAGGAACGGGAGCGTTGATGAGAAAGAGAAAAATGGATGAGAAATATGATGAGACGGTCCGATGGTTTCGGCGGTCTTCGTCGTCGTCTTCGTCCCGTCATCAAGCCACCTACTTGCCTTCGTTCTAGTCGGTTTTGTGGTTTGAGCACGGCGGGTAATCCTTGAAGAGGAGGAGCTCAAGGGCAATTATGGAGAGTAAGCTTATCGAATAGACTTATTCAGACATGTAAGTAAGCGAAGCGAGACAAGCGAGCGAAGAATAACTTACGATGATAGAGGGGGTCCGACCATTCGACATGTGATGGGTCTACGACCAGGCAGGTAAAACAATAACAGGAAAAAAATAAAGAAGACGAGAAGGATCCAGGGCGTTTCCGAACCACCAGAAAATGGCCCCTCACATGACGATGGGAATATACTCATCAAGGAAAACGGGACACTCAGACTAAACTACTTCCGACGAGGATTATTGATGTGCGCGGAAGTAAGCGAGGATGAGTAATCCCGTATTATTTACCTTTCCTACTTATGTAGTATACAGTTATAGTAGAGAGTAGTGCAGGCACCCTTTGTCGGCAAACTACGAGGACGATCGAGAGAGGGATCGAAAGGAGATGTACACACAAAATGAAATGAAAACTGTACACGAGTGTTGCGTGTTGGAGCGAAAAATATATCAAATTTGTATGTAAACTGTATTGCACTGCGTCGAGGCAAGATGGGTGTAACCAGGCACGAGGGGCTTTGGGCGAGTCGGAGAAGACAGCGCCCAGAACGAGTCCACTGAGAGGAAGGCACCTCGACCCTGGGAAACAGAATAAGCCTAAATCTCATTGTCGACCACAAGTAAAATAACAAATAACCCCCCCCCCCCACTTATTGCTCCAGTAATGATGTTGGTGGGGATAGACGCCTGGACGAATAGTTTCCGTCAGAGAGCAGGAGAAGTTCCACTGAGGTATGTGTGACACACACACTTTCTGACGACCAGTGCGTCATATTATTACCCCCTTTGAACAACGGCCATTTGTTACTCAGTCGTTCTGATCTCCGTTCCTCATTCACGACACCTCGTGTCCAAACTTGAAGTATAGTACCGAGCACTCGCTCTCGCTCATAACAGTCCGTTCACCGAAATGAACAGGCGTTTTAGGGGGGAGAGCCAGGGGGGGGTGGCTACCGGTCATCCAACGAGATAGAACCCTTCTCCCATGGAACCGAGTAATAATATGATACACACGCGTACTAGATGTTGACGAAGACGGGAGGATGGCGACGCACAGTCACGTACTTACTTCCTTGGAAGATGTCAGGCCTTGTGGAGGGGCAGTGTATGTCAGTCCTCGACGGCCGCATTCGTGAACAGACCAACAATATCCAAGCGTTGTTTGCAGAGGTTGGGGCGGTCATCTCTTCAGTTATAAACAGAAACAGTAATGAACTGCTTTAATGGATTGACTGCACCGGACCAGAGACGCACAAATGTGGTATCGCCACTCTCACATATGCAAGGGCCTAAGCGGAAATACCACTCTCTCGGAGATGACGAAACGATATCCATTTTGTTATCCCAGTGTATATATCGCAGAAATTACAGTTATCTCGCTCAGCCTTTTAGACCTCATGACTTTGCGCCTCTCTCCTCCCCGCGTTTCAAAGACAAGCAACCACGAAGCCAATTAACGTACATACCTGCACCTGCCGCAAGCAAAAAGGTTCTAATAAGCAAGCATATGTAAGAAGGAAACGTAGGAACTGGGAAACGAAGCAAAAAAAAAACAAACAAACCGGTATTGCTTCGAATGTCGTTAGTTACCTTACCCACAGACAGACATGTAAAATTGAAAAAGAACGCTGAATAGTTCGAGACATATTATGTACCCACATTACAGATACTATCTCCAATGACGGTATTGTAGCGTATACGGGATCGTAAGGGATCCATTCGTCCATCCTGACGACCCGCCACACTCCCCCTCCCCCTGATCTGAAACGCCGACACAGAAACTCCAACGGGCCCTTCGTCTCCTATTCCGGTAAACCGAATGAACAGGGCGTGATAGGACATCACAGGACATCACAAACCAGCTAAGCATATCGAAACGGGAAAGGGCAAGTTCTTGTTCCAGATCTCCTCTACACACGCTTCAATCGCTTCCGTCCTGTCCTGTCCTGTCCTGTCCTGTCGCGTCCAAAATGTTGGACAGGGAGTGTGTGTGCCAGGTGACACCTTCATTTCGTCGTACCACCCACATACTCTGCCTCACGGCCACTGCCCAGGAAAGAAGGTGGGGAGGAGAGAGGGAGGACTGAACCAAGCACCCAAAACTCCAATCTAATTCCAACGCAAATCCTCTCCTCTAGATGGAGAAAAAAAAAGACACATTTATGCGTGTCAATACACCATGGTCTCCAGGACCCCTTTAGACCTCCTCCACCGCCATTGTGGTCCGGCAGACCCTGTCCACCCCCGCCCTCTCTCTCTTGTTTGATTGTCCTGTTACTCACTTTCTTCAAAAATCTCTCCTCTCGTGAGAGAACCAGTTCTCGCCATCCCTAGCCTCTGCATGGCAATAACAACGGCAGAAGGACCAGGGAAAGTAGATCCCCATCGTAGAAGAGAGAAACAGAAGAAAACGCGAGCGAGTGATAATGAAGCGATCCTCCAGATCCTAGAAAGTCTCCGCACGCGCGCGAGGCGCAATCGGCAATCGCCCACCTACCAAAAAAGGGCGGCAGGGGAAGCACGCGGCAATGCAGGCAAAAAGAGAAAAAGGAAATCAGAAATGATACGACAAGACGAGGTGAGTGATTGACTCGGGGCAAGCAAAGGCGACAAAAACGTCGACCGCGTCGACGAACGAGGAGGACGAGGGACGATCGCCCCTCAGCCAACCACCTGCGGGTCAAGCTCTTTGATTTAGCCGCTGCCAGCATCGAAGACATCGAAATGCAGAGTGTGAAGAGACCCTTTCTTGGGTCTCACACTGGAAACCAACATCCTCAAGGCGACAGCGGGAATTATCAAAGGGCCACCCAGACAAACCGCACCACCACCCAGCCTTGAACGTCAGCTCCAGTGGCAGTACTGTATGCAATATGTGAGTGAGATCGAATCGCCTTCTCTGAGAGAGAAAGAGCGAGAGTGTGACACAGGGAGGTTCGAGATAAGGCCAAGTCTTTCTTTTTTGCACTTTCTCTTTGTCGAGATGGCGAATCGTTCGCGCCATCCCTCGCTTTCGGGTACGATGTCGCCACCCACTACCGGAGCTTGCAGACGATGGACCTCCTCTACATCAACCGTGTGCTGTGCGTGCGTACACAGGATGCGGCTCGGATGGCGCTATTCGAAGAATGGCGTAGAGCCAGTCTGACCAAAGGCACAGGCGAACCGGCTCCTGGATGCGATATGCAGTCTGACGCAGTACAGACGCACACACGCATGTATACTAGGTAGATTGAAAACGGTGAATACAGTGCACAGCGCGGCACAGGTGGCAGAGTATAAGCAGTTGTAACTGGAGGATCCCGGAGCCGTCAGCCAGCAGGTAACGCAATTGTGAGGATAAGGGTTACTGACGATATGTTA
>WSTO01000559.1:0-11653 GCA_019627685.1 Serendipita sp. 399 | reverse complement strand
ACCGTCCTAGATGCTCTCCCCAGACTCCAGACTTTGGTCGCTTCCGCCTTTTATGATACTTATGCTACTATTCACCCTGAATTACTCTCCAGAGAAGGGACCGTTTTTCCTCTGGAAGAACTCGTCTTGCGGGTTGGGACTTTCCTCAATCAGGAAAGTCCACACCGTCTCGAAGAATTCTCCAGCTTTCTGCTTAATTATTTTCCAACGAACTGGTTCCCTCATCTCAAGCGACTCGTACTCAAAACGTCAACAACTCGCGAGGACATGAATTACGCTGCTCTGATAGCGGCAGCGAAGGTTGGGATGCCACGAGCAGAAGTGGAATGGTTGGAATTGGTGGAGGGAGCATAGAACTGGGTATGTAATCAGCTCGTTGTTTGTCCTAATTGGCAATCCTGACTTTCATTACGACCAGGCCTCCCGCCACTTCTGGGTCGTGCGGCAAGGTCAATTAACTAGACACGTCATCAAGCGTTCTCAATCCTTGTTTGATTTCCATGATTTCTGCCGCGTATCAGGTCTTCCTAAATGTGTCCTAGTCAAAGTAGTACCGTTGGAACGACATCTCCTCGTACTCGTTTCACTAGGCATCAACTTTCTTCCTCCTTAGATTATGTCGTTGTTTTTTCGGATAAATATACGATGAATTACATCTCCTCAGCATTCGAACCTAACGCAACACAAAGATCGCTGTGCGCGCATTCTTTTCTTGACTTCCAACCACGACGGAGAACTTACGCCGCTTTATCGTTCGCCAGGCCTAGCACGCTTTGAAGCGTGAAGAGTCGTGCGATGGATTATCTTAACGTACTCCCGACCGAAACTTGGAGCGAGATACTGCTTCTCGTCCACGGCCACCCGCTTTGGCATGACTTGTTGCAAGACCAGATGGCCAGTTCGTCTTATTCTACGGCACTGGACTCAAGAAAGCTGGAAATGATAAAGTCACAGGCCGAATTCTCGAGATTGCTCGTCGTTTGCAGAGCCTTTCAACCGCTCGTTGAAAAAATCCTGTAGTCGTACGTTCATATCAAACCTGGGCGTCTCTGGGATCGTAGGTTTGAGAGAGCTGCATTGGAACTTGGGGCGCTTGGAGACCGCCGCCGGGGGGAATGGACAAGAGAAATTTGGATTGAGTCTCAACACACATATGAAGAACCCTGGGGTCGCCCGTACTGTCTCGACGGAGTTCCAGTGTTTCAAGTCTGTAGACTATGTCCAAATCTTCGTGACTATACTTTAGATACGAAAAATTCCGTCAAGCTCGAAGTGTCTTCGCCGTTCCAACAAGACGACGCTCAAGTAATCAGTCGGGAATCAAGAGTTCAAAACCTCTGGATATTCGATTGGGTAGTAAGACTTCCGCAATTACTCGCTATCCCTCTTCAGTTCACAGCACTCCAGTCCCTCTCCATCCGTGGCAAGATGTTGGGAGACGACGTCTTCGAGAGAATTTGCTTTCCTAACCTTCGGCGTCTGAACCTTGACCTGATGTTTTTCACTGACCATCTCGTTTCGTTGATGGATATGCCAAAACTGGAAGCCCTGACTCTAGTTCTTACTGGCGAGGGGGAAGCTCTCCTTGGCCTCCTCGCACGCAGAAATTCGAACCTCAAATTCCTTTCCATCTTCTTTTCTTGCCACCCTCTCTCCAACATGCATGCGCGACTGGCCTCTCTTCTCTCCAGCATACTATCCGCAACAAGTACCGCAGGCCTTCAGAGTCTTGCCGTCCGTCCGGATTCGGATACCTTTGCAAATGAAACCACTTCTTATCAGCTCCCTCCTGAAACCCTGTTACTCCGCAAGATAGTCGTTTCGCACCCTCTTCAACGACTGTCCCTGGTCATCGAAGGCTTTCTTGCCGGAAATGATGGTCCTTTGCATCTTTCGCGCATGCTGCGGAGTGTGCTTCCGTCGAAGGTCTTCCCACACCTTCGAACTGTGGTCCTCTTAGCGCGGGCGAAGGGCCTTGACGAGGCATCGATTGAGTTGCTAAAGATAGCGGCCAAGGAGGCAGCACCAGGAGCGGAAATCGAATGGGAGGACGCATTCATGCGACCAATGAAGTGTCCGTGGTAGGGTGAGTGACCAATCTTCGGATTTTTAGTGACTTACGTGGGGTTAATAGGGTTTACACGACACAGCGTTTTCGACTCAAAGGTCGGGGCTTGGTACATCTGACGGTCCACACGTGCTGACTATAATCTCATTCCTCTCCTTTCTAGTAGCCTGTAGGTAGCCATTGGCGTCCTGGATACCTAGAAGTCCGCGCCCGCCTCACCCCAGTTCGTTTCCACTGATATAGACCACGAGTGCACGACGAAATATTCCTGTAACATCGTCTGGTACGGTCTATCCGGGAGACATATGCCAATAACAGCCTGTTTTATCAAAAAGTCGTTTGAGTCGATCTTGAGCTCACCATTCAGAGTCCTATGAGGTGGGGTAACTTATGAAACGCAAAAGCTCAGTGCCATACGGTCCTCCCTCAGTGTAAATATCAGTTCTGGAGACTTCTTATATAGCCCTGCCGCCATAGTCGGTCCTGAAGTCGAGGCGGAAGAACGAATCGCGAGGCTGGGAGGCCTTTGACCTTTTGGACCTAGCCATTTCGCCGTAGATACGATGGGGGCGTTGGGAGCTATTTTAGCCCGAATATAAAGCAATTTTTGCACTAGAAACGTCTCGAGAGGTTGAACGGCACGATTTCCTATTACGTCGGCGGGTATGAACGACCGCTTGCTGATGATTATTTCGTACCATAGCATCCAGATTCTCTCCCAAGAGAAGGTCTCTGATTTTTCTAGTGCACTTCATGCATACGGGTGAGAATCGAATGGCGAGCGCGTCAGAAGACAATGCAACGGCTCCGCCATCCAAAAATGCTCCTCACAATCCAAAAGACCCGAATGGTCCTGAATATTGAATGTAGATCGAACTGGAATGGATCACTCGTTCGATTCTCCCCATTTTGCAGGCAACATCAAGAAAAAATCGTCACTGATTGGCCTATCACGTCAACGGGAAGAGATCAAGAGTCATAGTGCTTCTTCTTGACACAAATACAAAGATATTGAAGACATCGAGCGAATGCATCACGCCTAGAACGTTGCTTTTTCGCCTCTTGTCATACCTTGTCCTTGTCTTAAACCGAATATGTTAATCAATGTTTTATTTAGATGCATTTGTCGTCTAAGCATGCAATAGCAGAGCTTTTTTAATGCGAAATTTGCGAATGCACCGCTCGCATCCGTCGATGAAGTACAAGATAGTCTCAATCAACCGATGTCTCCTGTGGCATTACATTTGAGATACTCAAGTCCTTTCATTTTCTTCAGAAGTGCTCGTCATTACCAGTAATACTCTCAAGCAAGGTAATGCCGGGAGTGCCTAGCATTTCTCGACATACAGGACATGAGCACAGTAGTCCAACTGCTATCTCCGCCTTTCCTTGTGGGAATGTCCATACTGTGAGTCGAGCCCCCATTGCTGCTGTTAAAATAGTCCTCAAAGACCATAGAGTCGCAAGCCACCCAAAAGATGGACCTTTGACCCTATAAACTGTTCGTGTGAACGAGCTTTCTCTCTGAACTGGGAAGCACCGAGGAGAGGCAAATCAAGGTATGGGGTTTGTGAGTTGCCAAATTGGGCAGTTCCGTCGTCTCACGAGTACATGCCTCTCGCTGATACCTCGTAGGTATTGGTGTCTAGCCAAATGAAACCATTTACCCTGCTGTACACTACTGCTCCACGTTTCAACCTTGTTCTCTCCCATCTCCGCAATTAGCGAAAAGGTCACCGTTAGTGCGGGGTAAAATCTCGATCTTATCCGCGATTTGTCTTCCCACGGTCGTATGGACTATCTCAAAGCGCTTCCAGTGGAAATTTGGAGGCAAATTCTCTTCAATATTCCTTCACATTGGAAGTACGGAGGCATTCTATCCCATATTCCCCTCTGTCTTTACAGCGACCTCCAGTCGGGATATGCGCAGGGCCGTAGAGATCAGCGCGAGCTGGTCGGACTACTCCTAATTTGCAGGCAGCTCTTGCCACTGGTGGAGGAAGTTCTTTATACGGACGTGTGCCTAAGAACGGTGCACCTCTGTAATGGCGAATTCGAACGATTGGCGAGGGTAAAGTTTGCCACCGCGAGTCGCCGGAGGGGTGAATGGGTCAAGATCATTAGGGCAGACGTTACCAATGTCGACCAATTGGCTGCTCTATACCTATCTAGTAGACTTCCAAACATTTGTCCGAATCTCCAAGCATATCACCAAATAGACCATCGACGGATAGCCACCCAGTCAAATGGGTTGCAAGGAGACATAGCCCTTGGACTCTTACCAGGGTGGCTGAAGACCATCACGTCCCTCCCTCTGTCTGGACATCAGCTGAGCTGCATGACCCTCTCCCCCATCCTCCAGCTATGTTCAAATCTGGAAATACTCTCCCTCCTCGCCTTAGAACTTGTCAGGCACCCAATTCCAGAGAGCTTTCCGACTCTGCAGAGGCTAAAGGTTCTCACAATGAACTCCCCTTGCGTCTCTGCTCTTTCGCAAGTGAAATGGAATCTGCCCATGCTGCAGACTCTGGGAGTCGAACTCAGTCTGGCCCGAGACACCGAGCAACTTGCCAGTCTCATTCAAGTCTACGGCTCAAAGCTCGTGGCCCTCCACTTTATTGATGGCTGGAACACATCATCTCCGCGGGTTATCCCTCCTCGCTTCCTCGACTACTGCCCGATGATCCGACAACTGGAGATCGCCATCGATGAGACACCTCCAGTATTGACCATAGGATACGACTCTCATCCGCTCGAGAGGCTAACTATCCTTTTACGTGCGACATCATGGAGCACCACCCTCAGTCAACTTTCACCCAATTTCTCGCAGAGCATGTTCCCAAAGCTTCGGAAGGTTTTTCTCGTTTTGCTCCTGGGACACTCATATCCTCATGCGCATCCCAAAGGCCATGTCGGTGTAGCGATTCAGGAGGCTGCTTCTCGGATATTTCCTTGGTGCGAGGTAGTAGTTGAGGCAAGGATAGGAGGTGTACATTGACTTGTGCGGTAAACTTGTGGAAGCCACGTATTCATTCTTTAAATATTCTAAATAAACAAATACTTTCTCCAGCGAATCTCGCGCTGTACCCTATGTAAAGTCTGTGCTTTGAATGGTGGCACTGTCGGTTGGATGTTTGACGCGCGCACCTTTCAAACTTGGACCCGCTCACATCATGCACCTCTAGTCGTCGTCCCAATATCACCGAATTTGATCGTAATATGGACTCTTCAACGACCAGTAGTTCTCCAACTACGCCTTTATCTATCCAAAAGCGACAGACGGCCTCCTCGCGTTCTTTTGTAGGCACTCGTCTCGCGTTATTTTCAGTCACTGCCGCCTTCATCGCCTATATCACGATGATGTATATGCCCAACACTCTTCATGAAGTCCATAATCCACTCGTACCATCCAGCAACCCGAACATTGCTGATGTTGCAATCGACGTTTCGACCTTGAGGGAGGGAGACTACATTGGCAACTTCGAACTTAGGAAGAAAATCAAGTTAAACTATACAGACGTGACAATTACGAAATGGCGGAGTATAGAGTCGGGCCTGGAAGTTGTACATGTTGACTACCAAGGTGAGTTTGTGAACGAGCAGAAAGTAAAGGTCATAACTGAAGTAACAACAGGACCCATAATAAACGGGTATTTTGCAGTAGCAACCGAAAGTACGTAGGTTGATACCCGAGCCGAAGCTTCCTCTGACACAGCGATATCGCCAGTTTTCGACGACTCTGGGCGACCACATACCCTAGAACATCTTGTATTCCACGGCTCCAAGCATTATCCCTACTCCGATGCTCTCCAGCGTTTCACTTCGCGTTCTTTTTCTGCAACACCGAATGCATGGACCGCGCAGGACAGCACCGTCTACACACAATCAACGGCAGGCCAAAGTAGCTTTCTTCGGCTTCTACCGGTATATGTGGATCATATCCTTCGTCCGAGGCTGACCACAGATACCTTCGTCACGGAGGTGCATCACATCAATGGGGAGGGAAACGATGCTGGGGTCGTCTACTCAGAGATGCAAGGCCGCCAGAATACAATAGGGGACTTGGTGGATCTTGCGTGAGTGATCCATCTGGCACGGTATGTTCTTTACACAAGCTGATCGATCCGTCATCCGCCAGGTATCGACGCAAACTATATCCGGAAGGCAATGGGTACCGCAGCGAGACAGGCGGTCTTATGGAAGCATTGCGTACTCTCAGTCTTGAAGACATCAAAAAGTATCATTCGACATACTACGTCCCTCATAACCTCCGCCTAGTGATTACTGGCCATCTTTCCACGCATGCACTAATCACTCAAGTACAAAATGCAATCGAATCTCAAGTGACATTACCTCCTACGTTGAATGCAGATACCTCGCAAACTTCCTCGAAGGAGAATGGCAATCCTTTACAGTTGTTGGACAAATGGAAGCGACCCTTTGTGGAGACAGATAGCGCCAGAATTCCATCCATCACAAAAAACATGGAACTGTATGTCGATTTTCCAGCCAAGGAAGAGAATTTTGGAGAGGTGACGGTCATCACGGTGGGACCAAAACCTAGCGATCACTTAACGCTTATGGTACGGCCATATCTTTCTTTCACTATCCTCTCTGATGTCTTTAGGCTCTTTCCATCCTCTCTGAGTATCTAGCGGGAAACATCGTAGCCCCACTAAATAAGGAGCTCGTAGATCTATCCTCACCCTACTGGTTAGTGGTACCCAAATCCATGCTCCGGCGGATAGATTACTCGAAATTGGTTCTCATCGCGTTCTTCTTTTTGCTAGTACATCGATCTCGCTGGATAGTACCACGCGTGCTACTTTCACGGAGCTACATGTCACCATGAGCGATGTTCCATTGAAGTACCTAGACCGAATGGAGCATATCTTGAGACGGGTTCTCAAAAAGGTAGCCAAACGCGGTATTGGTCTATCGAGGATACGGGATATTATTGACCGGGACGAATTGATGGTAGGACTTTATACACACTTATATCGTATATATTTCTCATCTCCTCTCGTCCACACACCATACACAATAGTGGCGTCATGGCCTTGAGGAGCTGGGTGGGGAGGCATTCTCATCGGGAGTTTTGGAAGATTTCCTGTATGGGAACCGCGACGGTTCAGATCTTGAAACAGGCCTACAAGTACCGGAATATTATGAGACGCTACGATCTTGGACAAACGAACAATGGGTTGAGGTAATGAATAGGTTTGTAGTCACTTCAGTTCATGGTGCTCTGACCAATCAAACATTCTAGCTGGATGATCAAACCAAACGTGTTGGTGGTTCGTGGTCGCCCCTCTTCTGAGATGTCGGACCGGCTAGAGCGGGAGGAGAAGGCGAGACTAGAGGCTCAAGTCGCGTCTCTCGGTGACACTGGGCTAGCCAAAAAGGCCAAGGAGCTGGAGGAGGCGAAGGAAGCGAACGAGGCGCCGATGCCTGACGATCTGGTCCAAGAGATTCCCGTTCCCAGTGTAGAAGACATCGACTGGATCAAAGTGCAGAGCGCCAGCACGACCATGGGTACCGAAAACGTTCAAGAAGCCAATGAGGCGTCGCTGGAGCTCAAGAACCACTTGGACCAAGACCCTTGTCAGGTCCCCTATATTCTACATTTTGACCACGTGCCAGTAAGTGATACTCCCTCTCCAATAAAGGTGACCGTACCCACCAAAGGTTCAGTCACAGTTCATTACCGTGACTATCTATATGTCTCTCGCTGAGGTACCTATCGAATTGAAGCGGTATGTGGGTGCATCTGGGTTGTTTCTCACTCTTATCTTTTGCTCTCATAGTTATGTAACCATTCTGGAGACACTATTCTTCACCTCAGTGATCACTCTAGACGATGGTACGCAAATAGAAGAGGAAGACCTCTTACCACGACTGGACCGAGACTTGGTTTCCTGGTCCTTCGGGCAATGCAATGAGTTTCCGGAAATGTTATGTCTTGAAATGACAGCCGAAACAACGAGATATAGCACAGTCATAGAATGGATGCGACTCCTTCTGTGGTCTAGCAAAGAAAAGATTTCGAAGCTGAAGAGTAGACTGGCGATTATGAAGCAGTCGATCCCAGAAGACCTGCGGAGCCCACACTCGGCTCTCGGGGAAATACAAAGCGAACTTCTATTCACGGATCGAATGACAGGGCGCCATCTCTTCCCGAGAAGGATGATTCAATGGTTGCCGGAGATGGAAGAGAGGCTTAAAAGAAATCCCAAAGAAGTCATGGTTGAGTTACAAAGGCTGAGAGAGATCAGTGAGTGCATATTCCGTTGATATCATCCTCTTAACACTCGTTTCCAGTCCTCCAACCTGGGGGACTTACCTTTTCGATCCTCGGAGACGTGATGAAGTTGCACAAACCAAGATCGACGTGGAGACAAAATTTCCCACATTTGAAGGTGTCGTATCATATTCTCTACTTGACTATTTCTAACCTTCACACAGCAAGTAGAGGTGAAACCCATTCCTTTGCTCAACGAAACCCTCTCCGAATTGGGACGATCACCAAGGAAAAAGGTCAGTGCCTCGCATTATTTTTTACCCTCCTCTAACTGGTCTGCTAGGCTGTGGTGGCATCTTTGGCGACGGTCGAGAGTAGTTTTTCCTACCATGTCGGCAATGGGATATCCGGCTTTGCCAACGCCGATATTCCAGCAATCATAGTTGCCACCAATATACTGCATGGAGCCGAGCTCTATTTCTGGAAACGAATCCGGGGCGCGGGATTGGCGTATGGTGTGGGCCTCTCAACAGATGTGCAGAGTGGGCATGTGTCCTTTAGCGCATATCGAGTACGTGATCTCCCATTTATTTCGACTCGAATTGACGATTCGCGGCGATAGAGCCCAAATGCGGTCAAAGCCTTTGAAGAAGCCAAGGCTGTTGTCCAGGGTTTAGTGGATAGGGTTGTACGTTGTATCCTTCATTTCCACTTGACCTGCTCTCATGATCCACAGATTCCTCTTGATCCCTTGAAATTAGAAGCCGCCAAAAATGCTCATGCATATGGTGTCGCAGAGTTGTGCTCCACTCGTAGTAGCATGGTAGGCAATTTCGTAACAATTTTCGATTCCGATCTCATGATTTCTGTCTACCTCAGGCCGATTTTGCATTCGTTGGACGTGTATTCAAAGGACGATCCAGCTCCTTCATTCAGGAACGCCTGGCTTCTGTCCGCGTGAGTCTTTACTGGTCGCTACACCGGACATATTATTCATCTTAGCCTAGAAAATTACGGAGGAGGAAGTCCTTACTGCGATGAAAACGTACATACTGCCTCTATTTCACCCAGAAACCTCGGTGGCTCTGATTGCTTGTGGACCGAATCAAGCAGAGGAAATCGTGGAAAGCTTACGGGGCGATGGATTCGACGTAGAGCTACGACGACTCGATGACCGTGTTCCATGGGCAACCAATGAGCAAGACCTGAGCGCCAAAGCCCTAAAGGTGCTGACGGACGCGATGAATGCCGGTGCTGGTGTGATAAAACGCACGCAAGAGATCTTGCGTTTCTAGTTCATTGTTTGTTCGAAGGCTTTGGAAATGAGCAGGTTTCCTTGTCGAAAGGGGTATTCATTCGCATGAAACATTTGCCTTCATTGTGACACTGACACCTTATCATGGTGAATGCCTCGCAAAGCAACGTCTAAGCGCACCGAGGTCTCGAGGACCATGAGTTTGAACCTAGGTAACCGGCTGGCAGACATGTATGCAGCGAAGGGCGATTCTCAGAGGAAGAGAATAGTCCTTGGTGCGGGAAATTCGAGAAGACTGGTGATATTATGTAATAAAAAGTTGATATACTGACACATACTGGCCGATGATTTGTGCCTAGCACGCAGCGAGATATGAATGGGTGATGCAACGCCGTCAGAAGTCGGCCACGCCTAGTGATCAATCTCCAATCCCTGTCCTGCCCTCTTGAATGACTCCCAATATCTCAATTGGATCGCGGACCGCTTCGCTTGGGCCCAGTCCTCCTTGCCAATAGCATCTTCCAGCTCTGCTGTGGCTGTTTCGATCCTCTCTGTACGTAGATGAGTATCCTATTATGAAGAAAAGGGATAAATGAGAACTTGCCTGCGTTTGCTGCCATCAAGTTCTTCACCTCTTCCCCTTCCGCGTTCTCAAGTTCCTCCCTGGCTTCCATGACCTCCATCATAAGTTCCTGTTCTTGATCCATGTTATCCATCTCGGTGATGTCTACTCCATTGTGAGAGAGTATATACTCCGCTCTCAAGCGAGGTGAAAGCAACGTCTGGTAAGCCTTGTTAAGCAGGGCAGACTGGTTGGCTGCGACCTGCGCCTTTTCCTATGTAGCACCGTTGAGTTTTGGATTTCGAGGAGATGCGACAGTAGAACACATCACGGCTCTAGGAAGTGAACGTACCTCGCCTTGCTGCGTCCACCGATCTGGGTGACACACTTTTTGCAATTGCATAAATCGATTCTTCAACTCTTTTACATCTATGCTGAAGGGATTACGGCTGCTTTCTGCACCGTCGCGGATACTCGGCAACCCGAACAACGAAAAGTAATCCCCACTGAGGTGATTCGGAACAGGCGTGATATAGCCGCATGCTGGTTGCGTACAGGTCGGGAGTTGAGTAGGAAGTGGTGATTTGCATTTAGGACATGAGCCCTTTTGTTTTCCATGTAAGCTATACGTCGACTTTTTGTCTTCGCGAGCACTATATGTTTGATTGGTAGAGATTGTCGCTCTGAATAATCTAGGCGGAAATACACGTTTGGTAGGGTGTGTTGGAAGTTTAATTTTAAGAAATCTACGCATGAGTTACGAAATGACGGCGGATGAGGTAGAGGTCAAAGGTGTGTATTATAAATTGCATTTGACCCCTTCATCGTCACCAGTTTGAGAGAATCTGGGATCAGCTTCACCAGGTAAAAAAAACTCGCCAAAAATGCCGGTGACACAGAAGAAGAAAAAGGGGCAAGTAGGAAAGAAGCGTGAGCATAATACCGCTCCCAGTGTACACCCGCATTCGCCGTCTGGTAATTGCCATCTTGATTACGAGAATTTCAAACTCATGGTAGTGGCACAGTCCTAGGAATAGATTATCTGAACGCATTTCCTGTTGAGATCTGGCGGCAAATCCTCTTGATCGCCCGCAGCGAGCATCATTGGCATGAGTTTATTCGACAGGATGACGTGCTTAACCCATTCTATGTCTGTAGAGCCTACCATACTCGACGCAAGGAGGATATGGTAACAGCTCAAGCCGAATTCTCACAATGCCTTCGCATATGCAAGGCATTCATGCCTCTCATAGAGGAGATCCTATGGTCTACTATACATCTGAACGCAGAAAGACTGGCGGATGGAACCTTTGAAAGGTCTGCATTGGGGTTCGGGGTGCTAGGCAAACCCCGCGGAGAAGCGACTCGAGAGATCTGGCTGTTTGCCAAAGCAGATCGAACCTCTCTTGCTCTCACAAACCCAATTCTCCCATGGCATATTCGTACGCTATGCCCCAACCTCAGCGAATATATCCTTTTCAGCGACTGCCAAATACGATTCGACATCAATGCGAAGAATCCTTTCCA
>WSTO01000558.1:0-11660 GCA_019627685.1 Serendipita sp. 399 | reverse complement strand
ACCTCTTTGAGGCTCAAAAGAGCCGAGTCCACCTCAAGTGGACTTATTTTCTCTCCGCCACGGTTGATCAATTCCTTGATTCTTCCAGTCAGTTGGAGATTTCCCTTGCCCACTCCGTTTTTGATGATCAAGCCTTGATCACCAGTTCGGAACCATCTTTTACCCTTAAACTCTCCGGGAGAGGATGCCTCTTCCTCCTTCGTTGCCGGCCAGAATGATTCTGCATTGGCCTTTTCGTTTGCCCAATAACCACCAAAGACATTCTCGCCCCGTACACAGACTTCTCCTGTCGAACCGTGAGGAACCGGCTTCCCATCGTCTGTAGAGCGGATTGAGATCTGAGTCCCCACCGGAATGCCGACAGTTCCTGTAACACACAGTAAGGATGAATACCGCCAACGAAGGGTAGATTATTCATACCAGGGTACCGCTTGCCCGCAATATTAGAGGTCATTTGGTGTGCAGCTTCTGTCATCGCATACGCCTCGAGAACTGGCGCCTTGAACGTTTTCTCTAATGCGTGAAGGGTGGAAGGTGCCAGGGAGGAAGAACAAGAACGGATGAACCTAATCTTCGGCGCTGTCGAAACAGACGATCAATCGAAAGACATAGATATAGGCTAACCTACATACCAACACCTTTATATCCAGGAGAGAAGGGACCATCCCCGTTTTTGGTTGCGCTGAGTAAGATGCTGTGAATCGTCGGGACCGCAGTATACCAAGTGCAACCAGTCGTTATAAAATCATGCCAGAACACATTTGCAGAGAATTTGCCTCCTCGAGGCAATGTGATGGACGATCCACAAGCTAAGGGGGAAAGGAAGGCACAGAGCATTCCCTAATGCGATGTCAGAGTAGTTAGAGGCGCATCCGGATACGTACGTGAACATGAAAGAGCGGCATGACTAGATATGTTCGGTCAGAGGAGGAGAGTTTGTATGTCCGAATAATATTTTCCGTCGTTCGCATGAGGTTTCGATGGGCAAGTGGAACACTCTTCGGCCTACGGGAATTGTAAGAAAATTTGTCGCTGCGCAGTTTTAAGTCTAGAATATATACCTCCCTGTGGTTCCCGAGGTATGTAGAACAAGAGCCACATCCTCTGGAACTGGATCACCAACTTCTGTCACTGTGCTCCTGGTAATCGGCCGTGACCCGAAAACATTGTTGACCTTGATGATTCCATCATCCAGCTGGACTTCGTACACGGCAATATTCTCCCTTTTTGCCGCTTCCAATGCTGTCTGCGCCTGGGCGTTGCGTGTCGATCCCAACTCAAGGGGCGGAATAAGTAGTAAGGCAGGCTTGGTGTCTTGTAAATAGAAACGAAACTCGTCGACAGTGTACGCCGGATTGAGCGGAGCGGAAACAGCCCTAAATCCAGTATCTCGATTACGCCATACAATTCAATAACGTCGAGCACGAACCTTGGAGGGAGATGAGTCGAAGTAGCTCTAAAGATACAATCAAAACTAACCTTGAAATTGTAGTCCCGATGAACGCAATCATAAATTCCAATGTATTCGCCATCGATAATGCCACTACATCGCCCTTCTTCGCACCCAGTTGTTCGATTAGGATCTTCCGAAAAGAGAGAACAAGGGCTCTCAAGTCTGCATAACTGAACTCTTCTTGCTCGTGTCGCTGCTCCTTTGGATTGTGTTGGCTATAGACTGCAGTTACCGGTGAAGCCGGTAGTACGATTGCCGTTGGGGAAGTAAGAGACGAGGGTTTGGGGACCAGAGATAACAATGTAGACATGCTCGAGCAACTTTTTGTTTGGAGTCCGGGAGGGGTGAGGATATGGTGGGAACCAAGGTAGTGAGAATAGGCTCGAACGAAAGTGGCAACGCGAAGGCAACCTTCGACCTCCCTTCACGATATTTTTTTCCTTCCTTCGGTTTCGACCCATTCGAGTATTTACAGCAAATATGAACTATAGGACGGGTGATATTGACTCTCGTCGTCTGGTCAATGTTTATAAGGAGCACATATCAGATGTAAAGGACTCAGCGGCAATGGCTATATCTCCGTCTTATACGCTTATTACCTAGGTCTCAAGCACAGATTATCCTGGTGTTTATCCTGGGGAGGAATATAACTGGGACCTCGATGATTTTAAGAAAGTAAGTGGTAGAAAATTTCCTCAAGGCCTACTCATCCCCTCGTGAAATATCAAAAGCATCTGAAAATTGATTTTCATTATGTGACGGATGAACGAATTGAGTTTGACATAGTTGGAGTGGACGCATCCATCGCAAACGCACTTCGGCGAATAATGATAGCCGAGGTACGTGCTTCGAACACAATTTCATGAATAATGACACAATAAGGATATTAGGTACCCACATTGGCCATCGAACGGGTGTACATCTACAACAACACCTCTGTGATTCAAGATGAAGTGTTATCGCATCGCCTGGGCTTAGTTCCCCTGCGCATTGACCCAAGGCTCATGGAAGATGCACCAGTGGACTATCAGACCCAATCTACCGACCGGAACACGATTGTTTTCTCGCTTAACGTTGCTTGCAGTGACCGCGAAGATGCTGCATTTGGCGAAACAGACCCTGAGAAGCTATACTACAACTCTAGTGGTATGTTCCGCCATTCTGTTCAAGTTACTACTCAATCTAAAGGTCGTTTAGTATATGCTAGCGACCTGGAATGGATTCCGCAAGGAGAACAATCGAAGCTTAAGGACGATCCTCCCCGAGCTGTCAATCCCAAAATCTTGCTAGCCAAACTACGACCCGGTCAAGAAATCTCAATGGAAATGCATGCCATAAAATCTATTGGCAGAGATCACACGAAGTTCAGCCCTGTCGCAACCGCAACCTATCGACTGATGCCTCACATCCAACTTTTGAAGCCAGGGGATAGGTGAGTGCTACCTCTCGATTGATTGGACCACACTAATTCCCGGCCAGGTACGATGAGAGTAAGCGTAGAGTCGAAAAGTTGGAGATGGGAAATATGGAACAGGCGGAGAGATTAAGAGACGCATTCCAGGAAGGTGTCATAGAAATCAAGAAAGAACGTGGTTAGTGTTTTAGGAGCACTCTCGAATACGCCTAATATTCGTTTAGGGAAAGTATTCGCTCGCGTGAAGAATCCAAGAAGGGACAATGTGACGAGGCGTATACTGGAACTACCCGAGTTCGAGGGTATGGCGAGGTTAGGACGAGTACGAGACTGGTTCATTTGTAAGGAAATTCTCTGTTTTGGCCGCAGAAAACTAATCCTGCTATTAGATTCAGTGGAGTCTACGGGCCAATATCCTGCTGTCGACCTGCTTCATGTCGCGACGAACGTACTTCGCCAGAAAGTCAGAAATTTAAAAGCAGAGGCGGAGAAACTACAACGAGAATGGGAAGGTGCACGAGACAGGGATAGCATTGAAGCTGATAACGATGTAGAGATGAGTCCTAGAAGCTAACCTCGACGGGTTTCATCTCATCCGTGACCTTCACCGTCTATGTATTGGGGGATTCGAACTACCGTATCTACGAGTTGCAAAGAGGCGTTCTGCAGGGAAGAGAAGGGTGGTCCATGGATTAGTCTACTGTAGTTGTGTACAATACTTGCACGAAATCTTCCTGCTATCTACAACCGACGAGTCGGCCTCTGCTTCCACTGAGGTGCCTTCTTTCAACATCCATTAAGTTTGGCAGCCCCGATCGTTCGAAGGTAAAACAATCTTACCATTTATTCAAGTAAATCGCCAGCTGCTTCGGCATATTCAACAAGAATTCCGGTCGAGTCTGTCTCATCCATCCAAGAAACTGTGAAGCTCTTCAACAGTTCAGCACGGGAAGCAACGACATGTTTGAGAAGCGGCTCCAAGTCGTCCCTCTCCCCGATAAGGTTGCCATCCCCTCCATTGGTTGCCACCTCTGTTAACTTGGGGCATAACATATTTGTGCCTTGTTCTGATAGCCGGGTCAAGAGAAGCCCGCCCCGTTTGCGCGAGGCCAAACCAGCAGTGAAGAAGGTGTATAAATACGCCTGAGAGAGATTTGGGGCGGCCTCAAGGGCCTGGATGAAGTAGTGATCAAGACGAGGTGCCGTGATCGATATGAACGATAAGTTTGGATAAACTACGCCCGGCACAAAGTGATCGTTTTCATCGCCGTCAGAAACATTCAGAGTAAGATGCTGTAGACAGGGCATGTCAACAGAAGCCAGCCAGTGGGGATACTCTGGTAGGTTCCGTATGTCGAGGACGAGTTTGACCAGCGAAGGTAGCCTCCAGACAGGTGGGAGGCTGCCCTCGTAGAGAGACGAGGTAGATGGCAGACGCTCGACGACGGCGATTCTGAGCTCTAATTCCTTCACAGAGGGGAGTGATAAACGTCGAAGGTCGTCAACAAAGCGTGGGAGGCGACTATTTAGTGCCAGAGTGGAAAGGTGATTGAATGCTGTCAAGGGAGTGGAACTGTTTGGCCAATTGTATGGGACTCCTTCGAACTGCTGGAGGTTTTGCAGCTGGCTGCAAAAGCTGTTAAACACCTCTGGGGATGTATTGTAAATGAGATCAAGATGAATAAGGTTACTCCAATTGACCATGGAGGTGTCTTGAGCATGCGACAAGTGAATACGGATAGATCTCACCCGACTTGCTGCTCCCAGGAGCTGTGGAGCGAGAAACTGGCACCATCGAGGGGCAACATACAGTTCGACGAGAGTTAGAGCTGGGTAAATGCTCTCTAGCAGTACCGAATGGGGGTTTGAAGTAGCTCCAAGTCGAGGTATCAGTCTGATGCGCAGTTTCTGAAGACGGTCGCCGATCGGTTGCCGAAGGAGCTTATTCCATGGTGGAACGAGCATAGGGTTTGACGGGTTATCATCGAGGTACATAGTGATATCGAGCAGGGATTCTCCAGAGCGCACGAGCGCCATCTCCAACTTCTCCGGATTGCGGCATATTTGGGCCATGCCTTGGGTCCAGACTTCGCCAATTTCTTCGCCAACATAGTATCGCCTACATCTTCGTAGCGAGTTCTTGGCAGAGATCTTGCTCCATAGGTGATGAGCCCCCGACGTTACTTCCTTCCATTGTCGGCTGACCAGGACCAGAAGCCATGGTGATTCGTCTTCATAAAGAACGAATGATTCGAATATGCAAATCAGAACCTCAATTGGAAGTCGGCTTATTGGAGGGGTCGACGAAGGCCCGGGTTCGCTCGGAGAGTAACCAGGCATCTTCTCGTGAGAACCTATTGCGCCTTCTTTGCAGGCAGAAGACTCAAATACGTTGTCCATTTGCTCGTTCTGATCCTAATATCTAATAAGCGGAAACGTTTTGCTTTTATGAATCGAGCTATCCTACCAACTAGGTGTAAGTGTGGTTATATATAGGCAATAGATAAGAGTCTTGAGATATATGTCTGTTAGTGAATACTCACGGAGCACGCTAAACCGTCTGACCGTAGGCGAGATGATGTGGACGTAGTCAGGAAGAGGTCCACATGTGACCTGCACTTTGCTGAAACCCCAAACTCGTGTTTCTAATCTATAGCTTTCTGGAGGAGTGCCTCGGGAATTGGTACACGCTCCATTCGATGGCCCGCTTGCGACTGAGTATCATTGATAAAACTTGAAAATGTCCTGCAATGAGATACCATAGCAAGCGTAACCTATTCACTGTTCTGTAGAAGCTTAGCTTTAGCAAGTTATACCATTCTTGACTACAACATTATTGGTACAAAAATACAAAGCGAATAGACTACAGTTTATGTGGTACCTTCAGATCGAATCTCCTATTCAAGCTTCGTCTTCAATACGGACCCGATAGATTTGAAGCCTCTGTTCTAGTGGTGATTGTGATGCCCAAGGAGATGCGCCCCAATCTGGACTGCCTTGACGGCCATTCTTGCCTCTCCCAGCCCAGGTACGAGATAGGAAGCCAGACCCAACAGCCCACGACGTTCCAAAGTTTCCTCAGGTTCTCGCTTTGCGATCATGATCTGTGTGAGTCGTAGGCATCTGACCTGAGTTCCGGATCGGTACATATTGGTGGCAAAAGTTACTCACGTTGGAGTTAGAGTTGGATTCTGGGATGGGTGCAGCGAAAGTAGAGGCTGCGGAAGAAACAGCGAAGACAAAGATGGCGACCGAGGTGATAGAGAATTTCATGACGGAAAAGGGAAGAAGGAAGTAAAAAGAGGTCTTTGAACACCTTAAATCTCTCCATTAGCCACTCATCTGAATCCTGAGAGTACACCGAAAACAGTGGACTACGTACCAAAGGGGCACCGGGCCGAGAGAAAACAAAAAAAAGGAGATGGGGGAGAGACGACGTTTTGTCTGCGTGCTCTTCTGTAAACTCCAACCCAAGTTACCATTTATGCGAATGTCTCCACCTGATCTGAGTGATCCCATCCGCCACCCGTGTCTCTGCGCTCATCGCCCTCCCTTCTATGTTGTTGTTGAGCTGCTATCAACAGAAGGCGGGATAAAATCGCGTATCATCTTCTAAATCAATAGCAGGATCACTTCCTGTGCTCAACGCAGGGTTCGCGCATCCTTATCCGTATAAATACAGCGCCACTTTCCTCCATCGTCTTCGACAATCAAACTATTTCCATCAAATTTTCACGACCTATTAAACGAATAAAACATCAGATGTAAGAAAAAGAATACAAGTAAGGGAAAATAAACAATGATTCGGTTGCGTTGTTTCCAAGTTGACGTCTTCTCATCACGATGTAGACGTCCTCTACGATGCTGTGTCTTCAAAGAAAACGGAATCCACGGCGTGCATATGTTCCGTCTTCGTACATAAATCTTCGGATTCAAATCCGTATTTAAAGCTTATAGCACTGGAAAACTTTTTTCGCCAAGAGGGCTGGGACCAAGTTGGTTTCCAGCCTCAGGTGAACCTCACCTTGGACCCATCGACAGCCGTGGCTACACATCTACTAGTTGCACAAGGGATAAGAATGATATTGTCTTATGGCAACAAGAACGAAGATTCCTTTCTCGGCTCTCCTCCTGGTTGCGGGGAATGGGCATGGCGACTGACTGTCGAAATCGAGTGGCCTTCTACAAAGGGCCGGGACGGGCACGGAAGGCTGGACTCACCTAGATGAAGGCCATATCTCACAATCTTCCGCTTTCATTTATCACTTTTCCAGAATAGGTTTAGGCGCAGGAGCCTCGGCACGGAGGATGGTCGCACCGGTACTTCAGCTAGCTTACTTGGTAGTGGACTCGGTGACGAGCCTGCGGTCTATCTCTGTCCTTCTAACATCCCTCTAGAAGCATCTTCTCCAACAAGCGCACATTGTTCGCGCGGGTTGCAATGATATTTTCCTTGGAGTAACAACAGTTGGATTACAAGGCTTTGCTGCAGAGATGGACAGACTAGTTCGAACTCTGGTGATGATGGTTCATGATCTCGTGAGCGCCGAACTCGACGCCTTTGGCAAGAAGCTTCTCCTCTCCTAGTCCAGGCACGAGATAGGTAGCGAGACCCAATAAACCACCATGAGGCTCTCTTTTCGCAATCATGATCTGTGGTAAAGGCGAGTTTTGTCCATGGTCAGTCCACGGCGAACGAGATGGATTCATATGAGGTAGCCGGCATTACTCACGTCGTTGGAGGCGGGATTGGGCTCTGGGATAGGTGCGGCGAATGCGGGAGCCGCAGAAGTGATGGTGAGGACGAAGGCAGCGAGCGAAGCGACGGAGAGTTTCATGGCGGCAAGGTAAGCAGAATAGCAAAAAAAGCTGGTCGTTGGAAATCCAAACTGATGAGTCTCACGTCAACGACCGAAGGCTCAAGAGTGAACAACAGGGATACGCACCAAAGGGGGCACCAGGCCGAAAGCAGGAAGGAACCGAATGAAACGAAAGAGACCAGGGGAGGGGGGAAGGTCAAGGGAGGAAACCACGAAAACTTGACTTACTCTGTTCTTTATATCAAGCTTGCTGTTCACAGTTGCCCGTATGGATCGGATTTGTCCCATGCCACACGAGCGGGCGTTGCCCTCTCATCGCTCTTCGCGCATTTGACTCTGAGCCTTTGGGTTCCGGTATTCTTGTTACTGTTATCTGAGCCTCTTGGATATAGAGTATGCAAGAGAAGCGCTCCGTGACATCGGAGGTCAGAGGAACAGGATCATCGCATTGTAGGCGCGCATCCCACGTCCGGGCTCGGCATCATAGCAGCCCCATCGCAGTGATTATTGACCCTCTGCAGTACTTTTGAGAAAGTGTTACACGCGTCATTCGAAGGAGGAAAGAATCGAACTACACAAAAAGCACACAAACAAGAAGTTTTTTTTTTTTCTTTAAAAAAAAAAAAAGGGGGGGAGCGCAAAAGAAAAATTTCCATCAACTTGTGACTCAATTGACCGTTAGGGTCAGCTTCCTCACCGCCCAAGGACGCCCGTCGTGAGCGGACAGCCACGGCGCCACATCGCCACAATACCCCACGACCACCGTCACTGCAATGGAAGAGAGGAAGAGGGAAGCTCAGATTCTTTGATGATCGTCAATCGCATCGCAAGGGGCTTACATAGGAACGAAGGAAACGAAGAAAAACAAATACAAATACAAAAGTTCAGAGGCACCATCGAAAGTAGGCAGAAGTTCACTCTTTTTTGGTTCCGATGAAAGCCATACATAGTGTAGAATACATTAACCACCCCGAAATGATTCTTTCTTTTCTTCCCTAAAATAAATTGAGTTTTTCCCTCGTCCGGTGAGCCAGTCGACCTGAGAGAGAGCTGCGAGCAAGCAAGAAATGGCCACATTGGGGAGATCGAAGGCTGACGCCGCTGATTGCGACTTCTTCTCTCAAAGCAGCGTGTCGGTGTGAATTCGATCGTCCGCTTGCAAACAACGATACTGTAGCTGGTCCCTCCACGCCATCGTAGTCGCACGCTCGGCTGCATTCCCGACCAGCCTATTCCAAATCTCGGACGCAATAAACTGATGTGTCTTCAGCGACGGATGGAAGCAATCAACACTGGAGAGGGCTATTCACAAGTGGGGGAGGAGAATCAGTCGCCGGTCTACGCGTCTACGGGAGGAAGAGGAGAATGTACGTATCACATACCTTGGACTGGATACGTGGCCAGCGGAATGTTCGCCGGTTGCCAAAGGACAGCACTACGTACGGACAGAATCCCATCAGTAAGCAGGCAATAAAATTGATAGAGAAAGGGGAGTGAGTGGGAGAGGTAAATGGAGCAGCTCACAAGTCGGCATAGCGCTTCTGTTGATACTCCTTGACAATCTTTACCAGCCTTTCGTTATACTGGCTCTGGAGCGAATCCATCGCTGCTCGGGTCGCATTGCCAATTGCACCACCAAGGAGCATGCACTGGTCGTACTCAAGCGTTAAAAAACGTCGTCTATGACAGGAAGGGGGGATGGCCACTCACTGGACATTCGATATTGACGTGGGGAACCGGCAGGATCTGGGAGCAATAAGGTTGATTGAGCGTCATCTGGTAGCAAAGGAAATAAAGGCAATGAGTACGTGTCTTTCTTTTATGCTCTTGATGAGCTTACAGTATAGACGTCGGAAACTTTGAAGACGCCAAGGATGTTGACAACGGTATTGGCTGTAAAGGGCGAATAAAGTCAAACACCCAATCACCAAAAAACACCATCATCCCCGAAAAGAAATATGTGTGATGTATCAACTCACGAATGCCCTTCCTGACGGCCTCCAATGTCTCCCGGATGCTGTTCTCGAAATCGTCGGGAGAGGCCGGTCCGGCTTGGATGACCGATTGGAAACACATTGAGCAAATATCGTTCGAACCGATCTGGATATTCAAGTACTTGTAGGCAGACGATGGGATGTTGCGCTTTTTGACCTGCGGGATCAAGTAGTCGCGCACCTCGTGCAAGAGGTTGGAAGCCAGTGCACCAGATTGGGCGGCGTTGAGCTGATCAACGGCGGAATTCCATCCAAAGGGGCCGATGGGGCACAGGGGCCCTACATACCATACGCGTCAAAAGGCGTTTCTGTGGGCCGCAAGAAGACGCACCAAAGCAGAGTTCTACACCCGCATTAGAGCCCAGACTACCACCGGTGAGCGACGGTTTATAGTTTTTGATCAACTGTAGGACATAACTACGCGTGAGGGCGCGGAGAGAAAGCAAAGGGGAGGGAGAACGATATACATACATTAGGAATGGTGATGGCACCGGGGTCCATACCACCGGCATACGAGTCACCACGCCATTCACTAAAGCTTTTGAGGAAATTGCTCTGGATACCACGGCTAAAGGCTCCAGCTGTGATCGAATCGCCGAGGGCCATCGCATAGGAAAAGTCATCGGGTCGCCTATGTACAGAGAGAATGTAGGCGGATTGACGACAAGGGTATATCAGTATCGGCTATACAACAAGAGCACGACGCGTCGCACGTACAAGTCGTGAACACTGGTTGGGGGAGAGCTGCGTGCTGCTACGACGGGGCATTGGGAGATCGACGTGGTGTATACAGGGTCCGTTCTCTTTTCGATGCGATCATAATCATGGATAGGAGAGGAGTTGCCGAGGTGGCTGGTGATCAAAAAGGAGAGAAGGGCAAATGAGAGCTTGAAGTGCATCATCGTGCGCGCAGTGGAGAGTGCGAGACCCAGGAGAGCCGATTGCTGCTGTACTACTTACCAAGAGCTTTTACGAGGGCCTTTTATAGCAATCTCTCCTCCGCAAAGGAGTAACTCCATCTCTCCTCCTATGGCCAGTCGGTCATACCAGCGCGGCCCTTCTGATGAATGAGAGCAGGTCACTGGAACACCTTGATTGTGCTCCGAAGTTGATTAAGTGAGTACTGGTACGGTTTCTTCTCTGATGAGGAACATCAGATGTCCCTTCTTGTGCATTCACCGAGGCAGCCATGAACCGTGTGCTCATACCACCGCCAGGGCCCAAGTATCTGCGGATCCTGATAAAAGCAATATAGAGCATGTCATCCAGTAACTGTTGGATTGCATCTGACTTGAGGCGCGCAAAGCGCCATTGGCTTTTCTGCCCTCGAAGCGGTCTCGTGGGAATACATAGTACTCCAGAGACCAACCTAACTTGAGAGATGGTCATGAGCATACATTAGTCACATCGCGATAATATGCCGTAGAAGGGCGAGCCAAGGGACGCTGACTGGTAGTAGATGCGCGAGGGAGGCGGGCGGGATGACAGCTTGGCCCAGTTTTTGATGATGCTGATGATGGAGAGTCAGGACCCGGCTGCGGCAGCAAAGAGTGACCGTGAACCGTTGAAAAGGACGAGTGCGATAGAATCTGCTTCTGTGGGATCCGATGCGAGACTGGTCTCCTGTCTGATAGGAGGCCTACCGCAGAATTCTCGCTGCCACTAAGAACGAACCGATGGTGGCTGGATCCAAGTGGCGATTCGTGCGGGCGCCATTCGTTCTCTACACATTTACCCCGCATCAGATCAGCGCGCCCCCGTCCTCCCGGCACCCGGCTTACCGACACCCATCGATAATAGAAGAATGCCTCCTCCATCCTATAGCTAGGTGAGCTATCAGTCACCTGACGCTACGCTCATGTGCATAATTTTGCGTGATATTGAACAAAGAAGCTATACGACGGGATCGGGTGGTACGATCATCAAAGACTCCTCGTCAAGTTCAATCAATTATTTTGCCAGGTGCTTCGATCTCGGAC
>WSTO01000556.1:0-11681 GCA_019627685.1 Serendipita sp. 399 | reverse complement strand
ACGAGTATTCGTTGAGAGATATCTGGAGAGATTGGCAGCTTGTTCGACAGCCAAACAAGAGAACTGGTCATGATGCTCTTGTCTGGACTTCGAATATAATCGTTGTCGCGCGAAGTCAACGACTCGAGAGCAAAACGGGCCAGGAGAGATTTGGCAAATCGCCGGAGTTTCGATGTATGCTTGTCATCTTCCTCTTCTGCCTTTTCGATATCGCTATCCGAACGTAGTTGCTGACTTGTGAGCCACGACGAGGGAAAGACGAGCGTCACGAGTAGGTGGAGAAGGGTATACAACCAGCTGACGAGTGGTGTTCTGTACGGACATGAGGGGTAGAAGATGGCCAATATCGTCGTGAATACATAGAACAGTACCGCTACTGCACAGCATATGACGACGACAGTAAATACCGAGTGATGGACGTCCCACATCCACACAATCAAGCCCACAAAGAACAGTAGGACTGAGAGGTGAAGGGCTATGGGAAGTGCACCAATGATGGTGTCCATGTTCCAGTTTTGTCCGCCTTGATATCGAAAATGGCGTCGCTTCACTCGTTCTTCTGGAGTCGAACCCGCACGTCGTGTCACCGCGCCATAGTCGGTGACCCACTGCATGGCAAGAACGGCTGCGAGTGCAGTCGCAATACTGAGACACAGACTGCCAAAGAAGAAGCAATTGACAAGAATGGATCCAGTGGAAGGTTGGAACTTCGGAGGGGTGTATGGTCGATGGGTACCGTTGGCAAGGTCGTTCATGAGGAATACAATAGCATCGACGAGGAGTTCGGTTTTATCTTGCTCCAGTAGTGTCCTACTCTCCACGATCAATGTGACGAGCACTGCAGAGAAAATAGCGGCCTGTATGTTTGTACATGAGTATGACGAGAATCAACGAGAGCTGTCAAGTTGGACACACGAAAGTCAACAACATCTGTAAACTTGAAGTCCAATCTTCGACTGACTCGTTGTCGATAGTATACGCCTCGTTGCAATACATTTCCGCCACTGTGTTCTCGTCCGGAAAGGGACGATCCAACGGCGCTACGATGAATGTCAATTATTGTTATCTCAAGAATAGCACGTTTCATATTGAACATACTTGTTTGAGTCCTCCTGATAATCATAGTGGGCAACTGGCGACGTTTACGAGGCAACGGTTTGGTCCAAAATAGGAAACGCCACATTGCTTGCCGCCATGTCGAAAATCGGCGCGCGTTGGACAACAAGCGGCTTGGACGCTTAGACGTATCTTTATTTTATATTAACACATATCGTTCCAGTTTTGGAGCAAACCTTCCCACACCCTCAACGTGACGGTCGGGTTCAACGTTCGACGTTCATCTGCTGCCACACACACGCATAAAACCTGGTACAATTTGTTCTCGCCATGAAAAATGTTCAAGAAAGTTCAATATTAGGTCCTATTACGGTATTGGTCTCTCTTCGAAGAGGCGAATACGTTATCGTCGACGCGACTGCCCACCAGTAAGTCGTCTAACAAGGTCTCTTATGACGTCTAGGAGATAACTAATGCAACATATCCTGGTTGTTTTACACTCAACAGTCTCTGGCCAGGCGACATTTGTTGCAGCTGCAAAGATTGACCTTTGCAAATCGTGCTATAATACGACACATATCCGGAGGGGCTAATAATGGGCATAAAAAGGGCATCATATGAGCAAGAGATGCGCCCTAGAATCTTGCCCCGCCTTTCCTATCGCTACCGTACGCAACAGTTTCTCTCCCTCATTCCGTTCGTGCCAGTAAGAGTGGACATTACAATGCGTATAAATAGCCAAACATAAACAACTCACTGATTCCACTACGAATATCACAGGGATGAAGTCGTGGGAAGTGCCAATATTCGGGTAAATTACCGAGGCATCCACGCCGACACTGTTTGCTTTAAAACCTTGCGACCATGCCCTAGCGACTGAGCCAGTAACCCCCCTCACTCTTGCTTGGATCATGAAAATATTCCTACCACTAGCTCAATGGTGGATATCCACATTATTCACCATTCCCATCGTGCAATGTCTTGAGAGTATACTCGTCCCGTTCAGTGTGGGACAGTTCACTGTGGGGGGATTACCAAATATGTTCAGCGCAGTCGGAGAATGGAACCGATTCGCCCTTCCCGCCAACGTCTCACGACCATGGTCGCTAGCAAGCACCGCAAAGGGGCAATTCATCCTCTTTTTTCGAGGTACGTACTGTTTTCAAAACAAAGCAACTCGCATTCATTAGGATTGGACTTTTCTAATTTATTTAATTTCAGGTTCCGGATTTTCGTTGCACATTTCTCGACCTCCCAGCTCGTCGATTTCCGCTTGGTTGGATGGACAACGCTCAATGACTCCATTTATCCCCGAGAGCGAAAGCGAATTCTCGGACATGAATTCTGGGCTTGCGAATATGTTCGCTCTAGATGTGAATACGAAGTGGGGCAATCATGAGCTCCTGGTTGACATTTCCGCAACGGAGGACAACCCTGTCATCTTTGACAGAGTAGAGTGCGTGAGCTTTATAACTGAAGCGAAGGACCTGAAGAACTGAAATGAATGGCTCTTTTCTAATGGTCCACCAGGGTTCTTGGCTCGTACAGCCCGGAAATTGATTACAGCATGGAAGACGACGTTCCGAGCACGTTTGTGGACAATGACAATGATCTGGTGACATATTCAGGTGGTAGTAATACCTGGAAACATCAACATGACCCTTTCTTTGTTATCAGCACGGCTTCTGTGACAAGTACACCAGGGGCGTGGGTTCAAATCGCTCTTACCGGCACTGGAATACGGTAAATATGCGCTTTTTTGAAGAACTGTTTTTTTCGATGGCTGACATACATATATAAATCACAGGGTATATGGAGCCATTCCTGTCGAAGGCACAGTCTTCAGCGTCGAATTGGTGACAAAGTATGGAAGTGAATACATTCGGAACGTTACGACTCGCACTATCACACGACCTGGCGGGGAAGTACCAATCTACAGGACCATTCTTTTCGCCGAAAGGGGGCTCGCATATGCGAATGCCTATGCCTACAAGCTCATCTTGATCTCGGGGACATTGATGGTCGACTTTATCGAGTGAGTACGATATAATAACACTTGGAGTCGTGGAAAGAAAGCTGAATCAAACGTGGGCGTAATAATGGTCAGAGTGGATGGGATAGCGGTTCCTGCAGACGTGGGAGACACCCGGACGATTGCTAGTGTGCCTCTCTACGACTCCTTTGGTCCAAACCCGGGGGTCATATTACTATCGGTGACTGGAGTCCTCGTATTTCTGCTCCCCTTCGGGGTTGCATACTGCCTCTGCAAACGATATCGTCTCAGACGACCTGGATCCGGACCTGGACTTGGACATAGACCTCGTTTCGGAATCAGCGTTGAGAAGATAGAGAGAAAGCAGGAAGACGTCGTTCAGCCGTTCCACGTTCACGCGGGTTCCACGTTACCTTTGCCCAGCACGAGTGAAGGCAGCACGATAAAGGGGCCCTTCCTCCGGATCCTACTCCGCCAACCTCCTTCCTCTTCCTCCTCCCCTTCATTATTACACCAAACGAGCTACCTACACAGCGATTCGGCGCTCACAGGCTCTGCTTCATCCTCTGCTGCTCTAAGTCAATCAACGGATCTCCAAGAACCGTATGAATCGAGACTGGGAGACCACTATGAGCTAGAAGATGGAGAACCGATGTCGCTCTCGCATGCGGATTTGGCGAGAGTGTTTCGTCGTGCAGAGCAACTCCGGTTCCTCGATGATGATGCTCGGAATGGTGATGGAGAGTTAGAGCCTCAGCTGGAGGCGTTGGCTCGTCAACTTGCCAGTAGAAGACAATGATACATACGACGTGCGTATTGGTAGAGATACTTTGGCATGGACATGATACTCTGTAGCTGAAATATTATTATTGTTTCTTATTATTTTGATAAACTTAGGGTACTATGACCTATCGCAACAGACTATAGTAGACCACTTTAAAGTAAAGAAAGGACCAGAAAACCGTTCGGAGATAAGCACCAGTATTACGTATGTATGATACAAATGCACGTCGCTAGCTCAGGGGCCTCCGTCATTTAAAACCAATGTGGCTCATTCCGACCATTAGTCGAGATAATATAAGTACGGAGACAGCTGAATACGCGGACATGAGGGGCAGCTTGCTAAGAACAACGCCGTGGGAACTGTCAAGTCTACTATGTCAACAGGTTGAATCCCCCGAGGAATGAATGCAATGCCCAGAAATTTTGAAAGGAGCAGAGCACCGACCTCAATCTCGCCTCTCTGTTTTTTCTCTACACCTCTTGAACCCTTCAGCTATATCTCATTTTAATCATGAAGCATCTTCCACGGCAGCAGCAGTGGTGATGGCGGTCAATTCGATGTGATAATGAGAATAATGGTCACATACTGTAAGCCAACTGGACATCAAAGATTGTAATCGTGGGGGCTCGTCGTTGTTGGAATTTAGGAATCCACACCGCTCACTGAGGTAGCTCAATGGTAGAGCATCCCTACTAGAGATGGGAAGGTCCTGGGTTCGAGTCCCGGCCGCGGTGGATTTTGGATTTCTGTCAGTGGTACCGTAAGCAATTGGCATGGATTATTCCTCTAATCGCTCTCCCCCTTCCACCGTTTATCCACCGTTTGTGTCCCTTTAGGGATATAGTACCAAATATGAGGCTTTCTAGGGATCCAGTAGATGGTTCATCCTCTTATTCGTTGATTTAATTCGTGTTCAAATGCCTATTACCAATGAAATGGGTCAGTCTCTCGTAAAGAGCACCGGTAATCACTGATATCCATCCGACTTACGAGGCTCGTTGGACGTACTCGACGATATCCGGAGCAAATATCACCTTGCCTGGCCAAGCTACGGTAAAGCTCTCCAGCTTCTCGATGCGATACTCAATAATGCGTCCGATGAGGGCTTCCAATAGTTCCCTGGAACCGATCATACCCATATCGCCTCCGTGGATGCTGAACTTCGTCATGTGGGGACACAACATTTTTGAACCGGTTTGCAGGAGTCGAGTTAGTAGGTTTCCAACTTTTACCTTGGGATATACCGCGTCTCCATAGGAAAGAGCTACCACAGAAGCACTAGGAGAAGCCTCAAGGACGTCGATGAAGTAGCTCTCTGGAAGAGAACCTGTGAGAATAGATAAGGACTGCACGTTGGGATAGTGTATCGATGGTGGAAAGTGTTCGCTATTGTCTACATGAACATCGAGGTACAGCCGCTGTAGATGAGGCATGTCGATGGAGGGCAGCCATTGAGAAATTCCGAATATAGACCTCGCTTCGAGACTGAACTCGGTCAGCGATGGTAATTTCCAAATCGAAGAAGGAATGGCTATGAGATGATGACGGCCCGAAATCTCGAGATGCAGTCGTGTCAAGGACGGAAATGAGAGTCGATGAAGGGCCTGGAGACCATGCGAGGGATGAACTGCCAGGTTTATGGTTGAAAGCAGGTTGAATGTCGTCGCAGGGGTCAAGTCGTTCGGCCAGTCTCCTGGAGTTTTATTCAACGTATGGAGCCTCTGCAGCTTGTTGCAAATGCGGTTGAGTACGTCGGTCTCTCTCGTACGTATCAAATCGAGCGACTGAAGATTACTCCAGTTAAAGATAGACACGTCGAGGTCACGAGGAATTTGGCTGCGGATGGACCTCACAGAACTCGCCGCCTTCAGGAGTCGCGGCAGCAAAACGTCACTCCATTGGCGGAGGGCATCAATCTCGGATGGTCGTAAGGGCTGGGTAGCTGTTCTCCATGTATGGCAACATATAATTGCCTGGACGTTCCTTCTGCGTATTGATGTACAGCTTCTGAAGACGGTCGCTGTTTGGCTTGCCGAAGATTTTTTTGTACATTGCAGGTGTATTACCCGCTCTACTTATAGGATGATAGATGGAGACATCCAGTAGGGCTTTTTTAGATCGGGTGAGCGCCTTCTTCAACTCGCCAACATTAGTGCACACTTGCTTGTTGCCTTTCGACCACACTCTGCCAATTTTGCCGCCAACATCGTGCACCGTGGAATGGTGTAGAGATACCGTGATGTGAATTCTCGCCCAAAGGCGCGAAGTTCCCAAGGCAGTCTCCCTCCACCGTCGGTTGTTGACGAGCACCAACTTCCACGGTGATTCTCCTTCATCAGCAACGACGAATTCGAAAATGCACGCCATTATTTCGACTGGAAGTCGATCTATGGGAGAGACAGCCAGCAAAGGCTGTGATTTTCTTGGAGAGCGTGCTCCTGGTGCTGCACGTGGGACGACTTTGTGCGTGTTGCTGACGGCAGGCGCGACTACACCACCCGTTGACTCTTTATCCTTGGTAATCCGATCCCTAAGGTGCATTGAGCTACTTCGCTGGTTAGAACGCCTCATCGTTGTTCTAGACTTTGAGGAACGTTCTGTTGCGCGGAACAAGAGAGTGAAGTTCAGATATTGAAGAAATGAGTGTGGATCGAAAGTACCCACAGTGGTCGCTGAGTGACGATGGGACTACGGTGACAGAAGATGGAGAGGGTGAAAATGAGTGCAAAGATTGCTTGGCAACACGTGACCTTCCATATTAACATTAAAGTTTCGATACTTTGCGGATGAGATCTGCTGAATCTTTAACATAGCATGTCTATTATCAGACAAAGTTGCATGGACTTGGCCGAGCGCGCTAATATCAAATCGCGCTTTGAGCCGCCGAAGCTTCTCTTCTCTGAAACACCATGAAGCGATAATGCTTTCGGCATTATATTTCCAGTCCACAGAAATTTAAGCAGTCAGTTATGACCATGGAACACCTTGGGATTAACGATTATAACATTGTCAGGAGGCGGTAAGACGACTGACCGGCCGCTGATCATCTCAGTGTATATTTCCATGTTCTTAATGGAGAGAAATTGATGTTAATGCTTTATATCCTACGCTATAATCGAAACTCGTTATACCCTCCAGAAATCTGAGCTGCTTCTTTATTTTACTTCGCAATACAATCAGAAGTGTAAATACACGTCCTTCACGGTACCATTACCCTCGCATGTTCTTTTATGCCACATCTCACTCAAAATCCTGATCAAGCAGGTGTAAAAAGGTTGCTATCTGTCAGCCCCATCGTCGATTTGGAGGTCACGTAGCTGACCAAGTCATAGTGAAGCACAGGAGACCTCTGTTAGCTGCACACAATTCTGTAGTGGCAAAGCGGCCGAACATTCAGACACTACCTTTCGCCTTTTGCAATATGTTTGTCGATTGGAGTGTTTTGTTTTCTTTCTTTCCTCTTCTTTTACACTATAGACGGACTTCTAGTGGCGAGCTGACGAGCCAGGTTTTCGAGAGGAGGTTCAAGTTCCTTCCCGTCTCTGTCCAAACCCCTCCCCTCGCTCGCGATAAGTCGTAGCTCCTCAGCCCGCTCAAAAAGTCTCGCCAAGTCAGCATGAGATAGAGAAAGTCCGTGTTCTCCCAATTCTCCTTGCAAGCTATTTTCTCCCACCGCGGATGGCTGTCCGCCTGATATCGAGGCGATTGCAACCGTAACAGTAGGACTCGATGAGCTAGATGTGGTGATGAGAGAGTCATCCCATTGACTGATCGAAATCGTCGATGAGCTTGGTAGATTGGATGGACCCGAGCCTGATCGTAGAAGGGAGAAATCTTGGGTGAATTTGCCCTTAGCCTTTCGTGATAGAGATGGAGACTCATTGATACAGTCCGGATAGAAAGGTTCTACCCTTGTCTTCTGCCCATTCTGGCCTTGGCTGCCATGAGAATCACTAAAGGATATTTGCCCCCCATATTTTTTGCAGAAGAGGAGAGTCGCTATCGCGAGAACAAAGGCGAACACAGTCCCGCATGCGGCCGATATTACGACCGCCTTATAGTCGAGGGATGACGGTGTCGAATCGTAAGGGGTGATAGGCACGGACGTCTCCACGACAGTGTCAAAGTCAGAAGGTACCACCTTTCCGGCGACTCTAAAGCAAGCCTTAGTAGGTCGATAGAATAGAGAGAGATATGTTGGTTATGACATACCTAACATAGTCTATTTGAAGTTTTCCTGCGAGTAATGTAATATTGTACGTATACATGTTGGAAAAAGGAAGGTTTTGATCGACGAAAATTGGCGCTTTATAGATCGGTACATCTATTCCTTGGCTCTCGATGGTATGTCTCGTGACGTTTCTTATGTCTTCTCGCCCATATTTCCTGATCGTTTCGACGCTGAAGACCGTACCCTCGACCGAGATAGCGCCATATATCCTAATTGTGGATGTCTCGGTATGGGAGGGACAAGGAAGTCATGCGAGGACTCACCATATTCCTGTACCGAGGAAACTGATTTGGATCGATGCACCTGTCGTAGCGGTGGAGGAAAAGGTCTCGTTCCAGAAGAACGGGTCTCGACCATGTTCCCAACCAGAGTGAGAGTATTGCACCAGATCAGAGGTGTCATCGACAGTTGCCCCCGCAGAGACCGAAGAGGCAAATATGGTATGATTCGTTGGTGTCGGGTAGTTTGACGGGAACCAGAAGCTGAAGTAGTTCGATATAAGTAGCGTCACATGTGGTGGCTATGATTTTACATACTCGATCCGATCAAAAACGACGAGATTCTGATCCGAAGATATGTGTACAAACAGTTGATGGTCGCCGAGCGTCACGCTGTTCTCCACCACAGACATTGATTCAAGACCGCTATTGACCCAGGAGAACGAGCTATTAGTTGCGCTTTCAGCCTCTGGGACGAATGGTAGCGTTGATAGCTTTCCATCGAGCCAGATAGTGACAGAGGACCCCGGAGGATGGGAAATGTGTAGGGAAAACATTGTTCCTTGGAGAGATGGGGAATTTCAGCACGTGATGTGAGGGTAAAATACAATATTCCTACCACGAAATATCGCGAGAAACTGCCCATGCCTTGTGCCTTTCATCTCCATACCCGGTAGTCGGCGATGGTCTGGGGTTGAATTTTCAACCACAGTCCAATTCCCGACCAACGTGAGCAGATCTGATGTTGTCCCAGGGAAAGAAGCGACCATTTCAGGATGCATCTGGGCAGAAGCGACTCTTCCGTTCGAAAGAAGGGTCAAAAAAAGGAGAGAAAAGGACATGACTCCTGCTCTCAAGGCAAGAGCCAGTATGAGGAGAACGGACACTGTCATACTGTGGGGTCGAGGGAGCGTTGACCGCCTGGATCAGGGAAGGGGGAGGATCCAAGACATGTCACGCAGATTACACCTAATTGTGAGGAAGGAGCTCAGGCGATATTTGTCCGAGGTCCGAATCATGAGGACTCTGGCTTAAATGGAAGCTCTGATGGTTCTCGGTTCATGGAACCAAATTGGGCGATAGTGTTGGAATTAGAAAGCTTGATCAACACAGCACCCAGTCGCTGATGACTATCATTCGCTGAGAAGATATCTAGATCAAGATTGTCTTTACTATTGAAGATATTGCAGCAGCATTACCGCAATTCTGCCCCTTCATGTATTGGATTCGCCGCGTCGGATTCAACAATGCTGATCACAAATCACCACCGACTTGCGACTTGACTGAAACATAGCTTAGTTTAGGTGATCTATATATAACTACAAACAACCTTTATCGAAGTGACGCTCGCCAATTCTAGAGTAGGAGAGGTTAAGAACAGGAGTATTATAGCGAAGGGCCCACACTTTTACAATAAGATCCCTGGCATATCTATGGATTATATTACCATGCCGATTCTTGTCGGCTATTGGCAAGTTGGCGAGCGAGAGTCTCTAGATGAGGCTCCAACTCCTCCTCGAGAGTGACAGCAGCAGCTCCGTTCTCTCGCAGACTACGAGACCGTAGTTCCTCTGCGCGTCGAAACACTTTGGCCAAGTCGGCGTGTGAGAGCGACAAGGGTTCTCCATCCTCCGTCGTATATTCCGCAGGCTGTAATCGAGACAAATTTTGAGATTCTGTGTCAGGAAAACCTGACTGACTCGATACTGGTGACAACGAACTCGCGAGTGTCGAAGTGCCGTGTGAGAGTGTTATTGGATGTGACGAAGAAGGGCGAGGATGACGAAAGGTAGCAGGATTAAACCGTGACTGAAAGCCCTTCGTTGTCCCGTTTGCACCAACGTGCGAGGACTGAACGAGAATTGCGTGAGATGGTCGGTCCATGTCTTTGTCCGCTTCTTTCAGTTTGTCGATCCCAAACCCAGGGTGGAGGACCTTCCTCGCCCTATATCGTCTGAAAAGGAATAGAGAGGCGACACATAAAAGCAGAGCGAACGTGAGGACGCAAATCACTGGGATCATAACCCTCTTTGGGTCATCCGCTGTTTGAGTGGTTTGAGGTAATTCTACTTGCTCAGTAGAGTGGGGGTCTCCATAATTTGAGGAAACTAGTTTTCCATCGATTCTGTCGTACCCGGCTTAGCATGTCGACGACGATACCACCGTTATCACTCACCCAACAAAGTCGATTGCCAACATGCCGGAGATTAGGGTGATGTTATAGATATAGGCACCGGCATATGCAAGATTTGTATCCGCCAAAAGAGGAACGCGGTATATGGGTTCATCCAACTCGGTTCGCGTAAGGTCGTAAATAGTGACATTTCGGGAGGATTCTGATCCGTACTTTTTGACCGCCTCGACCCTGAACACAACGCCTTCCACAGGAATCCTTCCGAATATCCTATAAAAGAGATTTTCAGTCACAGGACGGGACGCATGAAGAACTTTCCATTACCAGATGCCCCTCCCCGAAAAGGCGAGTTCCATCCATGCCCCTGGTTCCGTCGTGATCGAAGTCGTGTCTTCGTAAGAGAACCAATTCCGGTCATTTCTCCAACCAAAACTCGAGTATACCAGGCTCTCATTGGTGTCATCTGTTATCACCCCATGAGGAGTAAATAAGATGTCGGTATATGGGTTCTGGTCCCACATATGTGAGCTATCAATTGCATCGACAATCCTAAGGATTGAGAAAAAAAAATCAGACACTACAGGCTCGTGGTCTCAATTAGAGGATACATACAATATCATATTGAAGACCACTGGGTTCTCTTCAGATGCAGAGATGTCGACCATAAGTTGATGATCACCTAGAGCAACCATGAAATCCATTGTGCGCATGTATGGGACCCCAGTGTTCCATAAGTCGTCTGGATAAGTGTGGCTTTCAGTTTCGGAAACAAACGGAAGCGTAGAGCGTTTCCCATCGAGCCAAACTGAAATAGAAGACCCTGGTGGCTGAGAAATATACAGAGCAAATTGGTAGGCTGAATGAAAAAGTGATGAGCACAAACGGCAGTGGCCTATGACGTGGTGATACATAGTGAAGTGGGCTTACCTCGGAAGGAGACTAGAAGTCCACCCCTTGTAGTGCTAATTAATTGCCCTTTTGGGTTATCATCCGTGTAGGCTGCCTCCTTCCATTCCCCGACAGTGTGGAAAAGGGGGGTATCTGCTGTTGAGAATCCATGATAGGATCTGTAATCTTCAATGCCGCAGATGCATCTCTCTATCCAATGGGCCAATATCCAATAGAACAGAAGGAGTCTCATGCTCAAAATGGCTCGTGTTGAGCGTGATCGCAGCCGGAGCCAGTCGCCAGAGCTAAGTCAAAACAGTCAAAGGATCAGATGGTGCGTCTTATAAGGGTCTGGGTACTCTATGCTTGGCGTATTG
>WSTO01000552.1:0-11748 GCA_019627685.1 Serendipita sp. 399 | reverse complement strand
GGGTTTTTTACTGGTACGGGTGTTGATACCATCTACTTTGAAAACATGAACGTGTTCTACACGGAGAGAGAGAGAGATGCCTGTCGGGCATTCGTGCATAGATTCTCATCTGTCATTTGCCCCTCCTTTGCGATCCTTGCCTTCTTACTGGACCTCCCTGGATCTCCCTCCTCCTGGAACCCCCTTCCCTCGAATCGAGGATGCTCGATTGTGCTCGTCTTGAATCCTCGTTTCGTCTTTACGGGATGAATGGATGAAGTGTATCCTGCTCCCTCCCTGCCTCCCTCTCTTCCTCTTCATCAATACCGAGAGTAAATCTGGGGGGCTCCCAGCATCCGCCCTCCGAATTCGGTTCGATGCATGTGATCGCGTGGCTTCTAAATAGTCACCCAACTTCGCTCCCTTCGTCTCCTGCTTGATTGGTCCCTCTTCCTCCTGCGCCTCTCTCCGCTACTCGCTTCTCTGTTCGATTCTGCGACTTTGGAGTCGACAGGGAGCAGGTAGATGGACCTACGCAGACTGAAATGGAAACTGGGTCGATGAGATGTACTGGCGCCTCGTTTTTCCCCCTCTCCCTCTCCCTTCTCAGAGAGGTCCGCTTTTCACATTGTAGAGGCTCGCTCTATACGCACGCGTCTAAAGAGCCATAGGCTGAGATTACGCTCTCATGCCGTCCCTTTTACCACCCCATCACGAACCTATATACACTTTCTATACATGCATATGTGTGTGTGTTGGGCGTGGCCAGTCGAGCGTTGCCCCTTGCGGTATCCTTTCGGCACTGCAACCATCTGATCTCGCAAATCATCCGCCCTCCATCTCTCTTCCTGCCTCCGGCGAATCGTGGTTCAATCTGTGACCTGCCTTACATATTTGCAACCACGTTCTTTGATTCGATACGGTGGAGAGACGAAGGTGACGGAATTGATTTCTTGTAGCGACCCGACGAGTATATAATAATCGAGTAGCACATATCACTTGAATATTTTTTTCACATTGATAGAATCGCAGTTGCTCTCTCGATGACTTGGCTTCTTTCTACGATTTCCATCGCACCCAACCAATACACTATTTTTTGACTCTTACCATCCCCTGACGTTCGTAGTGTCGGCTGAACTAATGCGAGACCGTTCTTCTTGGCGTAACTGCGTGGTTTTCTTCAGGTATGCTCACGGCCAAGGAAGAGGAAGACGGCTCCAATAGCATACCCGACGAGGGACTACGGAGCCATGAGAATATATTTCTTGATAGGTTTACCTAATTGTGAATGCACTCTCTGGAAGTTACCGGTGAGCCTAAAGACGAAGGCGAAGCTAATACCAACAGCTAGCAAGCTATCTAGCTAAGAAAGCGCTACTCAGATTATATGTATGATTAATAGTCATACTACGTACTCTGGCTACTGACAGATCAGATCCCACCAGTCTAAAAGTCGCCCGGTAGTCCCTTTCCAGAGATCAGTCTCGTCTCTTTCCCATGTAGTTGTTTCTGGAACATAGGAGGAATGGAAGGAATGTAGGTCATTAGAAAGGAAGATACGGCGTAGGTGGGGGTGTTGTCGCTGTATGTGCTCGCAGAGCACTGATGTAAGCTCTTCCGTGCTTGAATGGCACACCAATTCGAACTCTTTGAGGAAAGATAAAGGGGATAAAGGTCTGATGGCGTTTAAAATTCTCTCTTCTTGGGTCTGTGTGGCTTTGGAATTAGGTCCTATTCTCAACGACGTAAAGAAAGTTCAAACCTCTTCAAAGGGAGGGGGTACTGAGACCGCCCCAACCGATCTGAGGTTTTGATACAGCTTAAAATCCAGAGATATTGCATGGATGAACCAATGTTCAATGTCTTGGGCAAAGATATGAGTTAGTTCCCTGGAACATTTCCCTAGATCGTCATGTAAGTTCGGAGGAGCTGCAACACGAGCTCCATATTGCAAGCACGCTACTTTCTTTACAGGGAGCAACCGGAGGAGTGCTTGCGAAAACGCATTCTCAGCATAAGCGATGGCTTCCAAATGCGGCAGCACCTTCCGCCGGGAAAGAAAAATTTCCGGAGATTTTGGTGGAAAGTAGTAGCTCCATTGAAGATCCAATGAGCGGATACTGCCTGAGTAGGGTGCCGTGAACAAGTCGGTCCACTGCGTCCGAGATTTGCACAGGCAGCTACACCGCAGAGACAGGTGTTGAAGTTTGGTCGTCTTTAGATTGTGTAGATACATGTGTCGGGTGGTACGGAAGATTTGTGGTCCTTGCTGCCAACAGAGCCAGCAATGAAGATGTAACGATACGAGGTTGGGCAAGGAAATGAGCGCCTTTCCTAAGGCGACATCCAACAAGCTACAGCGACAACGAGGCTTTTGGTCATCGTTATCACTATGCGACGATGATGTCACCAGTGGCCTATTTCTACCGTGGGTCCTCGTCGGACAAAGTAACCAATGTGCCAAATCAATTCGCAGGGTGGTTACCAGGGCCGAGATCCGAGGAATTTCAAGCGTTTGGAAGATGATAAGCATTTGTTCCAGTGACAACACCCATGCCATCGAATCGCGCTGCCTAACGATATTGAGGCGGAGGTCCGTGTAGAGACACGGCTCGATAATCCTCTGAAAGTATGAGGATACTTGACACACCCGAGTAAGCACTAGTGCATCGTTCCTGTGATATGACAAAATTTCGAGCACAAGTTCGGTTGGAAGGTTTGTTGGATTTTCGGCGTCGCGTTCGACTTCGCGCTTGTTCTCTAATACGATGGATCACTCGAAGGATAGTCTACGGAACTCGCTCAACTTACTTGATCGGGAAGCAAGCGTGTGTTGATAATGCCTGGATACTTGCATTGAAGGAGGGGAACGAGAAGGTTCGAAGTTTCTTGGCAACAATTCACCAATTACATTGGACAAAGATTGTTCATCGGAAACAGCAGGAGATCAAAACAATCCATAACACGTCAAGATCGCATATTGTAACTTATGCCAGTCACAATCTGCCAAGCGGTGAGGTAGCGCACCCATCGAGGTCGCCATACATTGTCAACTGTGCGTTCGTAGACTATGGCAGATTTGTAATCTGCGAATGGGCCATATCTTACTGCCGAGTATATACTTCGGAGCCTTGGATGCCGTGATACCATTTCTGTAAAGAAATCATCGTCCCAGAACATCAACGAGAGGGGACCGACCAGCACCACGTCAAGGTACTTGAGATGCTTCAAGAAAGAGAGAGGTTGCAAAAGTGCCAATGTATCCTGTGACTAGAGCAAGACATCAGTAAGGATTAAGGATTGTCTCGAGGACAGACGAAGGCATACGGAGATGATAACTTCGAGGAAAGGAGCCCCAACGGCAGTCAAATACCGAAATGGTGAGGGATTCGGCTTGTTAATCCACTCTGTGACATGGGGGATATGGAGCCGCTCAAGTTGGGAGGACGCTACCGCTTCTTCAAAAGCGGTATTCATTCGTCGTGGATACCTGTTGATATGTTGGACAAATAAATGCTTGATTGGCCGATTGGAAAGGATCCAACTCTCGAGTTCTGTGGCATCAGGACTGTCGATGCCGAAGGTATCAAGCCCGGGTAAAAGCAGTCTACTCATTAAATTCTGTGCAGGGTAAGAGTACCACGCGCTCAGCCTTAGGGCTGTCAGCTTTGTAAAGCATGGTGCTAGAAGCCATCTGGAATCTTCGCTCTCCCATCGATGGTAGGCGCATCCGAGTTCCAGCTCACGTAAACCTTGTGTCTTCAAATTTACCAGCCAAGGGTGAGAGACGGTCCCTGCTTTGTGAGATAGCTGGCAGCGGAGGGATAGTACTTGAAGGTTTGGGAGATTGCTCACAATAAATCCAAGTTGCTGATCTAATGTGTCAGGACTAGAGCTGTTGGTTAGCTCAGTGTAAATAGCCTTGAGTCCGTGCTTGCTAGAAGATCGACGGGGGAAGCGACCCAGACCTATACGGAAGATGACAACATGAGCAGTAATGCGCGGAGTTCTGATGGAGCGATAAAGATTGTAGAAAGCTGCTGTGGTCGATGCAGATACGAGCGTATCGGATGGTTGTAAGCCAAATTCTACAATCCGCCATATTTCCGAGTCGACGACATCTCTGAACATCCTAGAAGCGAATGCAAAGTTCACGAGATCAACACGGTTGTGTATGTATAGGATCACTTGAAGGAGGAGCTCCACTGGAAGGCGAGGTGAAGGTAAATCTGGTCCTAATAGCATATCAGACAGAGTAGTTTCAAGAAATAGTACAGTACGCGGTATCTTAATCGTTCGTTTCGACCACAGGGGCAATATAGAGCCAAGTGATTTCATGGTTATGTCCAACTAATTAGCTTCATGCCACCTTCGCCACGTTTTTCAGTCGTGCTGCATTTCCAGTTGAAGGGGGTAAATCAATCAAATATTAATATATTTACACACTTACTCTCGCAATGGAGATAGAACAATGTTATTTCATTTTGAGATTATACAACCCAAATAGACGGAGTTCAAATCGTAGCTGGTCCTAATTGCATTTTCCGGTGCGTTAAGTAATGGGCTCTTCGTGGAGATCGAACCTCGCATTTCATCGGCTTGTAGATGATGGATGATAGAGAACTGTGGGAAATAATCCCAGGCTGACGACCTGGCTCTCCCAGGTACCGGTTCAGTGACTTGGTGGCTACCATTTGGGGGAGATGGGAAAACCCCCAGTTCTCTCCTCTGGTATCTTCCAGGTCTACACCCCGGAATTCAGACCCAGTTTGAGAGGTTCGACGACCCAGTGCGATGAATTGGGAATCCCGGATAGCCGTAAGCACACCCAAGTTTTCAATGTAGTTTTATCAAAGTATAATTTGTGACTGAAAATCCCTCTCATTCCCTGTGGCTTGGCTCAAATTATATCAGCACAGTGTGAAGCTGTCGAGCACATTGATCCCCACCACTACTTAGACGAGAACACAAACAACTCCGATCTTCAATGTTGACTATGAGAAAAGCCCAAACAAGTGAGTCTGGTTCCTCAAATGGTGTTCATACGGAAGAGAAGTCTGGCGCGCCTGACATTTTGACGCTCTAAAGCGGCGCCAATAGATCGTCCTTTCCCTGACGAGAATACAGTGGCGGAGATGTACTGTAACGAGGCATACACCGTTGATAACGAGTCGGTAGAAGACTGGACTTCTAGTCTACAGATGCTGTTGACTTTTGTAAGGTATATAGTCATTCGATCGTTTCATGTACTTAATCCCCCTAATAGGCTGCCATTTTCTCTGCTGTTCTCATTACATTGATCGTGGATAGCAAAATGCTCCTACAACAAGACAAAACTGAGGTTCTTGTCGACGCGGTCATATTTCTTATGAACAACCTCGCAAACGGCACGCATCGACCGTACGAACCCCCCACATTTCGGCCATCGACTCAGTCCATACTAGTCAACTGTTTCTTCTTTGCCAGTCTTTGCCTAAGCATCGCAACCGCCCTTGCCGCCGTTCTCGCCATGCAGTGGGTGACTGATTATGGTGCGGTTACCAGGCGCGCCGGATCAACGCCGGAAGAAAGAGTGAAGCGGCGCCATTTTCGATACCAAGGTGGACAGGACTGGAGGATCGACACAATCATTGGTGCACTTCCCGTCGCACTTCACCTATCTGTCCTACTCTTTTTCGTAGGATTGATTGTGTGGATGTGGGATGTACATCACTCCGTGTTTGCTGTCATATTTGTATGCGGGGCAGTCGCGGCGCTGTTCTACGTCCTCACGACAATACTGGTCATCTTCTACCCGTCATGTCCGTATCGAACGCCGCTTGCTGGCTGGATTTACACCCTTCTCCACTTACTCATCACAATAATCTCTCGACTCGCTTGGTTTTCCAGGCGAAAATCTGAACCTAGTAGAGAGACGGCCAAAATGGAGGATGGAAAAGAAGCAGACGGAGAGGATGCATCATGGATTCAGCGGCTGATGTCCAAGCTCCGCTCTCACTTTGCCCAGGCATCGCTGAGTTTACGCGACGACGTCTACATCCAGAGTTCAGACAATGGACTGATGGGAAACTCTCTCATCTGGCTGTCAAACCACATCTCTATCTCGCCAGAAGTATACCGCAGACTATTAGTCCTCATCAATGGTTTTACACCGGTGATTGGCGGATCAGCAGCCGCTTCCATCAGGTCGAACGTGCCGTGGAACAATATATTCCATGCCCTGGGAGCTGTTTACATGTCATTCGTACAGAACCGAGATCTTGGCGAAGATGAGTTCGCCGAGTTTGCTCGTCAGACACATTGTCTGCGCAACTCAGATCTGGCAAGGATATTCAAGTCTGCCATTTGTGACGGAGAACCAGACTCAGATAGCTCCGATTTCCCTCTTCGACTTTTATACGCTTGGATACGGTCAACTTCTTCTCACGACACCGAAGGACTGAGAAGACTACGCTTCTCAGACGAGATTAGCGTCAATATAATGATTCGTAGTATCCTCAGAACACCCAAAATGGTCATCGAAACGTGGTATAGCCTTCTCAATGACGAATCCACGACATGCGAACGCATCCTGCCTGAACTTTTACGCCATATGCACCCCTGGCTTCATTTTGCTGAAAGAGAGCAGGAACAGATGATTAGTACTGCTCTGTATATCATCTCTACTGGCTCTTTACCATGGGCTTCGCAAGTAGCATTCAAGTACGCATGGGGTACCATACCATTTCTATCTAATCCCTTGGTCCGACGTCTTCGAGTTACCAGTTGGGTGCAGAGCCTCAGCAATCACTCACAAAAGGAGCTCATTCTCAAAGGATTGAGCGATTACAAAGAAAGCGAGAGGACAATGGTGTTGCTGCCGCAGAACAGATGGACAGAGGACGACATAGCTGAGCTGAAGCGTACTGGGTTGGGAACAGAAGTGAACTGGTGGACCCAGCCGGAGGAACTGCTATACTCTGTCTTGAAAATCTTCGATAGCATGCTCATCGCTGTCGAACCCGGACAAGAGTCAACGTCAAAGCAAGACATGGAGACCTGGATACTCAGAATTCTTTGCGAGGATCTACTGGACTCCAATGTTCTATTATCTGCGGAGTACTTCGGTAATAGGTCAAGGAGATTGAACATGGAGGAGCTGCGCAATCTTTCTAACCCGCGTCTTCGATTGATCGCCTGTGCGACATTGGGTGTTCAATGGGAAACAGAATGGTCAACGGAGGTGGATGAGACATTCCATATTTCACCTGAATGGACGCGTATAAGCAAAGTCTGCTTCAAAGATCCACCACCAGTTACCGGTGATCTTACTGCTCTGTGGCGGTTGAGGCTGCAGTTATGGACCTACTTTGATTATGATGTTACTACAAAATACCTCTACTCAATCATCGACAGTCTCGATACCCTAGTGGGTGATCATGTCAACTTTCTTGCTTAACCTTTGCTGATTTAATCCCCATAGAAGCGCGTCCAGCAAGAAATACGATACACCAAGCTTGGAGTCAACTATTCAGACGATCTCCTACTTGCACTCTTCCATCTGAACTACCGGTATGGGCGGGAAGACAATAGACTATGGCTTGTCTCCTATGTTCCAGATATTCTAACAGGGAATACTGGCTCCATGGATGATGCGGCGCCATATGGTTGCATCGAGTACCTCACTTCTGTTTGTGAGGAACTCAGCGCGGATCCCGCAAGGCTGATCCGTCTCCTTATAGAGCTCATTCGGGCGGATATCAATCGTTTACCCCAATATCGGCGACCAAAGACCCTCCTAGGACTACTCGTGCATGCAAGAACACATCTCTCTTCAAAGGAGCTACGACCGTTTTCTCCATCATGTCGACGGCTAACAGGATACATCAAGGAATCGTTCAAACAGTTCAAGGACAATTGGGACGTTGACATCGATGATTCGCAATCTCACTACAGAAAAGTAGACAAAGCTGAACTGGAGGCAACGTGCGAAGAAGTGCTCGCTCTGTTGAGTCCAACTGAACCCTGGGATGGCGAGGAAAAGGACATTTCTTGGCCAGAACATCTTCTGAGATCAACAGAAATAACGGAAGCTCCCTCTAGAGATAACGTCGACCTCGAGGCCCATAGCACAAGTGGAGACGCAAATGGAGGTGGAAAAGGTGGAGCCGAGCGAATCGTTCACGATGAACAGAGCGCAAGGAATGAAGATGCACCGGTGGATATTAAAAGGGACACCGACAAGGAAGAATAATGGTAAGTCATATTCTCCAGTTTTATTATTACACGCTCAGATTGACTACGTATTTGTCTCTTGAACCTCATCCGATCTGTCTCGTAATCCGAGTGCAGCTCCATATACTACCTCTTTCTTAATTTCCTGGGCTGCTTGATCAGCGCGCTGCAGCAATATCTTCTCGTTCTAGCTTTGGAACTTGGATATCGTACTTGTATTATTTCTGCTGTATTAGCCAATCAACTATCTGGGGAAGATCGCCACCGACTGTATTACAACTCAGGTTTGTGATACATCGCGTGTAGAGTGAAGAATTAATAGCCTAAGGTCCCGATCTTCGGGCTATATACACAAAGTTTCGCCGCAGCATCGCGATATTATCCTTGTGACGTTCGTCAGAAATTTGTAAGACAGTGAATTCATCAGATTTTTGTAATTGTGACCTAATGTCGATAGAGGGAGGAGCCCCGTGGAGCGTCAGGGAAAGGCAAGGAGGGAAGCAAGAGCTAAGTCGGGACACTTGCTTTGTCACTTGGACTTGAGCAAGGACCTCATTATACCATTATGGCTTCAGCAGTTTCCAACTGGTGTTCGTGATTTCCTCCGCTATTGACAGTAATTATCATCGAGCTGATGTCCAACTTTGTTCAGACCATAGCTCTCTATGGACTCGCTCCCGACAAGTTCAGGTGGCACCGCTCCTCGCGAGGGCTGAAGAGAATGCAAGACTCGGTCGTCCCCCCGCAGAGGCAGTTGTCATCAACATGGGTGATATTCTCGCAGACGATCCGGCGCTCCTCAACGCCATCAAGCCAAAGAAGCATGAAACGCTCTTTGGACCGTCGTTGGGAGCAATCAATCCTGGTCCTGCTTGGACATCGTATGGAAAGGAAGATTCTGTAAAGGATGAGCTCACTCAAGAGACTGTCAAGGCTTGGATTGCCAAGAGCAAAGAGGTGAGTTTACGCTCCTCAGCGTCATCTTCAGCTCGATGGGCACACAAAATGGGGTGCCGGTATACGGTGAACATTCGATGAGCGTATGGATCTCGAGCGGCCATCGCGGGTCATGCATATTTGTCGGATATTAGCCTGCCGACTGGTCGGTGGCCCCATACGCCATGGTAGCTGTCGTGCTATGTTCTCTAGATTCTTTTGATTACACTTTGCCTTCGGCAGAGACAGAATTCTCATCATGCCCTTTGACGTTCTGGAGGCTTCATCGTCGACAATGTTCTGGCACTTTGGCCGTTTCTGACACTTGACCCTTTGAAGCCATCTCAACCAACCACTACATTACAAGCTTTGGTCAATTTGAAACGACCCTCAATCCGTCTCTCTCCGCTTGTTCAAGCGGACGCTTCAGAGGATACCCCGTCGGCTCAACATGGACTCGAATTTGATTATGATTTGGATGCAGCACGGGGAAGAATCGTTTTAGAGGTCATCTCACCTAAGAAAGACGTTGCGCCAATTCTCATTTTTGAATCCCTCGTCGACGGTGGTTTCAACAGGCAGCTCAAAGTAGAGGACGGTGCGGTCTTTGAACTCTCAAAGCTCGAGAACCACAAAGATACAACTCCTTCCGCTGCTGCTGCCGGTACGAGTGCTACATCACCTGCTTCGGAGCCAGCGACGAATGCCCAACCGGTCAGCCCAGCAGGACCCTCCAAAAAGAGGTTCTCTGCGTTTCATTTCCGAAAGAAGGCAAGCACTGCAGGACCAGCACTTCCTGTTGTAGATGCTCAAACACCTGCGCCAGCACCGGCAGTGACCGAGGGCCAGCCCGCGAAGCCCGAAGGAGTGTCCGAGGAAGACGAAGGTGGAGTTCGAGTGCGTATTCGAATTGAGGCGTTGGACGAGCACGACAAGGTGCTTGCTTCTCCCAATGCCCAAATGACCTATTTGCATATTGTGCGGATGGGACCCACTCCACAGCCCCCAGCTGAAGGCGGGCAACCTGAAGAAGATACACGCCAGTGGGTTGTCAAAGTTGTCAAGCGCGAGGCAACCATTGGTCTGCACACCTTCCATCTCCATGAAATCTATGGCCTTGCCACGGGCTCGAACACCACCAATGCACCCGCTCCCAGCCACTCGTATCCCCCCGAAGCGGACGAAGAGTCCCATGCACAAGCGTATGATTTCGCAGGTACAGAATGTGTTCTGTGCCTTTCTGAGCCACGAGAGGTCGTCCTTCTACCGTGCCGACATCTCGTCGCGTGCAAGGACTGTGCGATGAATATGATCGAGTTTGGTGCTGGAGGTACATTGAACCACAATGCAGAAGAGACAACGGCGGCTGCTGGTGCGGCTGCTACACCTCCTGCGGCGACGGACGGAACGACGCCAGCGGCTACAACTACCCCTGCTGCTACTGGAACGAATGCGAATGCCAACAACGTGGATCTGGAGGCTGGTGCTCCCCCTGCTCCTCCAGTGGTTCAGCCGGCCCGTCGCAAGCGCAAGGCAAAGGGCTGGTTCTGTCCTGTTTGCCGACAACGTAAGTGCTCTTGATCACGCTCCTATCTTCAATTTTCTGATACGTTTATGGATAGCGTATACCTCAATGCTCCGCATAACTACGACGCCTCCTGAAGCCAAGAAACTCGCTTCGGCATCCGATGCAGAACTCGCTGCTGTACCTCCGAATGAAGTCACCCCTCCTCCGCCTGCTGTCATTGCTGGTGAACCAAATGCTGCAGTAGCGAATGCTGCGACGAACACGAACAACAGTACCACCAACTCGGGTACCTGGAGTAAGCCAGGCTTCCTCCGCGGGTTGACGGGCAAAGCGAACAATAATAATGACGCGCCGGCAGCTGCAGCGGCTGCACCAGCTTCTGGAGGAGGACCGTCTGCTACAACTCCTGCTGCAGCGCCAACTGTCCCCACCCCTGCTAGTAACGCCCCGGCTCCTGCTGACCCCCTTGGAGCGACACGCACGGAGGGACAGAGCAGCCAATGACAACGACAATCGTTACCAACGAACAAAGCTTGATGTAATAACGTGGATGAGCGAAACGAAGGGACGTTGATTGTATGCTATGTATCCAGAAGTAGCCAGCTTGGCGAAAAGTTGCGGTGGTGGGATTCGTGCATCGGCTCTGCCAAGCTTTCGACTTCTTTTGTTTCTTCTTTTCTTTTTCTCCTCAGTTATGCTCTTTGTACACAAGATTGCCTTTATCAGCGGATCTTATGGAATGCATTTTGCGCTGTATATCCTCACCCTAAGTTTAGAGCGGTAGCTCGCGGCCGCCGCTATAGCTATGGATTCTCGTCTTTCGCCACCAATTACGTCATATTTTCATTCGCAATACCATATTTCTCCTTTATTCTTGCTTTTCGCCGTTCTCTTCATCGATGTCGCCGCCTCTCGCTCGCTTGCGGGTGGCGTTTACGCTTCGCTTCGCTTAAGTTAGACATTATTTCCCACTTTCGAACGTGGGGCCAAGTGGATGCTGCCACTTTGACCTTACTCTCACTGCACCAATAACCGGCTAGTTGCTGAGTAGTTTTCAAGAGAGGAAAGGCATGAAATTTGGAAGGTGGGTA
>WSTO01000550.1:0-11759 GCA_019627685.1 Serendipita sp. 399 | reverse complement strand
GTTGGCCATCCTTGTCGTCATCAATTGTCTCAGTACGTCCCTCCGGTTTCATGTCCATCATTCTCCCCCCATCCTCCATCCTTCTCATTATATTGTTTGTACTGAAATGAGAACAGCATGGCAAACTCCAGACAACGTTTGGGATTCGACTCTCTCCCGATGCGTCGCTCGCGCCGCCGTCCACAAGGCAATCACCCTGGCCCAATTCTTATACAGTCAGTTATAGTCCCCCACCCAACCCCTCACTCACTTACTCACCGCAAACTGTTTCAGCCTTTGTATTCTTCCTCGCTCTCACTGTGCTCTATGCCTGGAGACACCTACCTCTAAGGGGATTCTCCAAAATCCGGAAACTATTCACCGAAGAAGGCACAGGCATCTTCGCCATCGTCACCGTCGCCTTTCTCGGCCAAGCTGGTACGCCGGAAGCCCACAATCTCCTTTCCTTTCCCTTCCTAACGTGACTATTGAACTCACCGGCCAACTCCTTCTACAGTCATTAGCTGCATATGGAAGAGCGACCTCGTCATCCTCTTGTTCGTCCCCGTCGCTCTCGCTATCACCGTCATTGGTACGCCCCCCAATCTACGACGAAGGAGCATTTTCACTGACCAGCGCCTCCCGACACACAATTTTCTATAGCCATCAGCAGATCATACGTCGACCGGTATCGCGAATCCGAACGAAAAGAGATCCCGACGACCGCACGACGGCTCCCAGGCCACGGCCCAAGCACCATCAACCCCGTCCCTTCGTCCTGGCGAAGATCCTCTGCTTTCGCCAGCACAAGCAAAGTATAAAAAAACCGAAACACTCAGACAACAAACCAAACCAAAGAACAAGAACGGACCCATTTTCTCCCTCTCCCTCTTTATCTCTCTCTCTCTTTCCGCCACAGTTTTCTGTCGTCTGCTGTGCACTTCCACGATGTTTACCTTAACTTTCAGGTTCACAAATCCTAGCTAGGGTCTAGAACCCGGTACTTACTCACAAAGGCAAAGGCCTTCCAAATCTGTTGTTACGACTACGACGAACGATACATGATACCTCTAGTAGCTATGTACACACGCCCGAAACGGACAGTTTTCCGATACATGTTGATATGGTTAATGGATACCCCTGTAGATAAAATGTGCTTAATTTTTTCCAACGAATGTAGATTGATGCAGCCTCTGACAGCACGAACCGATTTGAAACGAGTAGAGAGAGTGAAATGGGCCGAAATGACGATGACGATGATGATGACATCATTATTGATAGGCCCTGCAGGGCCTGAATCCGTACGACGTTCTGGACGGGGTTGGATGGAAGGTTGGGTGCAGTCATGGAAGCCATCGTCCAAGGCTCCTTGGATGGGTCCATCTATGGCTTTTGTATCGGGGTTATTTCCTTGGATGGGGACCCCCAATGCTCCCTTATATCATTTCCATAAAATTACTATTAAAAACTGTATACTCATCGGGCGAGCGCGATAGAAAATTTTACACATAATCGTAAAGGGTAGAGATGTAAACTCGGGTGAGAAGCGCCGCGTAAAGAGAGGAGAGGAGAGGGGAGGGAGACGAAACAACAAGAGTGTGATGAGGAGGTACGCCGATGGTGTTAAAGGCCGAGCCGAGGGATCTGTTACAGCTTGCCTATTGAAAGATGACGGTGGTTTACCATTTCTTCTTCTTCTTCTTCTCCTTGTCACCAGTAGACACAGGCGCTGGTGCCGGCTGAGCGACCTGCCTGCGTGCTCTCTTGGCTGGTAATTCGTCTTCTTCACTGAGCTCGCTATCAGCCTCTTCATCTGTATTCCTCCCCAGACCGACCGCCTGAGTGGATTTGTTGGTGTGGGATTCATCGATGGATTCTGAATGAGGGGTCTACTCGCGCATTAGGCAGATAACTGGACATTTAGAAACAATGTTACCTCCTGGGGAGTGAGCACATCGGGTAAAGGTACCATGAATGCCTGATCCTGCTCTAGATCCACATCGGTAGAGGGTTCAAGCCGATTGTCGACATCGGAGCGTTCCACCCTGCTGCAATTAAAAATGAGCTGTGTAGCCATGAGCACGGATGACATTGGCTCACCGGAGCGCTCGTTCAGTCAGAGCACGTTCGACCTCGCTGGCTCGACTGCCGTCCTGGGGAGAGCGAGTGGGGCGGCTGCTGTCCGCCGAGTTGAAGACACGACGAGTGACGTTATTGAGGAGATTGATAGTGAATTCGGCATTCTCCTCATTGTTGAGAAAGTCGACCTTCCGTCCTGTAACTCCTGTAGTTCTTCGATCCTGCTGTAGTCGCTTCCTCCGCTCTATGTCAATGCAGTCAGACAAGCGCACCAAGGAGGATGGAGTACTCACCTTCTATTTCATTGTAAGCTTGCTCAAGCGCTTCCTTGTTGGCCCTTTTCCTGATCTGTCTGCTCAAGCAGGTGTTTTGGTGCTTTGACAGACCAGTACCAAGAGTAAAGTAATCCCCACACGTCTCACAACAAGCCTTCGTGCGCGATAGGGCAGACATTATATCAAAACACGTTGATGTTTACCAATAAAAGAGTGTATTAGTACGTTTGACAACGAATACAAGAAGGGCCAGTGATGTTGTTGGGTCCAAGGTAGAGAGACGAGAATCGTGTTTGCGAAATTGACCAAGTTCGTCAGTTCCAAGGAGGCGTGGGAGGCGGCGAGCCTTGGACGCCACCTTGGACCCGAAGCCCCCAAGGCCTATTTCCCTCCAAGGTAGAGGACGTATTTGGGACAATTTTCTGGGGATCAGATGTGCTGTACAATGTTCCATCCTTTACTAGTCTACAAGACGGGGACGCACGCTATACAAACCAAAGGACGAAAAATCCCGTTCGACTATGGAATCCTTTCGTGATGATCACCCCCGTTTCTTCATTCGCACTCCAGGGGTAGGTCATCGCATTTACACATTCCAGGGGGAGAAACAACGGTCTCGACTCGCCAGGCTTGTCGACCCCGAGCACGTGCACCCGATTTATCGAGCGATCCATCGTTTCGAGATATGTACGATAGAGGATTACTCGTTGGTTATACTTGAATCGAAGCCGTTCGCTCTCCGCTCGCGGCGGGTTCAACGAGCAGGTGATCACCGCACAGTGGGGTCTATTGCCTTCGATTATCGTCTGGTTGTTTCCGAGATCGAGAGGAAGCTTTCCATAGCTACAATTCCACTCATCGGTCAGTATCATAATATCAATCGACCTATGTGGCGTTGGGCCTTCGTTCCTCATGCCGAGGTTCGACTTGGGTGGGAGTAGCCACCATTCCCATGCGTCCTCCAGCATAAGGGAGAGGTTCTCTCCGTTTTGGCCAACAGAGGGCGGTAAGATATTGACCTCGTCATCCGTTATGATATTCGAGCCTCGCTGCGAGGATGTAGGAGATTGAGCCGAACCACGAAGGATAGAAGGAAGGTGGATCGTAACGAGTTGACACGCGTCATCGAATAATGTCACAAGGAGCTCGTTGCTGAAGTAGACTCTTCCAGGGAGACCTGTCATTGGCTAATCGACATCTGATCAGAAAGAGGCGAGAAGGAGGGGAATCGTACGTACATAATTCCATTTGTATGAAATCCCAGAGTTTATGCTAATTAGGGTCACCGTGGACTCGTCATATAGTGCAAGCAGCATCCCATCATCCGAAAAACAAATACTTAGGTAGTCTTGTTCCATAGAGAATACGACTTTCTCGCTAATACTGAATGTGGACTTGCTGGAGAGACTTGAAGTTTCTATAAAAGTGATTTGGTAGACAACATTGATCGTACTATCGAGGCAAAGAGTATTGGTCAGTCGTCTCTACGGCCCAGAGATTGATTACCTCATGTTATCTCTGAAGAAGGAATAGAGAAGCCTAATTTCATTCGAGCTAATGCTCTTTCCATGACGGCAATGTCGGCTCGTGACCGCCGGATGTTCTGAACCGTGCATGACAAAAGATCCAACGGGTTCCCCTGTTCTGATGTCGTAGCACTTTGCCAACGCAGGTTCATTCCACTTGGTGTATATGGCCCATCGGGTGCGCGGAACGACGAAGATCAATTCATCTGGTAACTCGTCAGGCTTTCGAGTGGAAACCGGCCACTCATCAAAAAGGGCACACTCGGGAGATCCGGTAGTTTTATCGATCTTTCTGGCACAAACTCTCTTCCTTTGACCCAAATGAGATCCGATTTCCAGCTCAGGAGAGCAGCATCACGTAGCTCCGCGGCTGTGTACTCCGACCAAGGTTGCACTCTGGCAAGGTAGGCAGGCTTGATGCTTGCGAGATTTCCTCTCCAGTATGTATTTGAATGATTCGCGAGCTCGAAAATGCTACGACATGTCTGGCGATGGAACACAGAGATAAAGCGTTTAAAAACCCCTTCACTATTCAAGAAAGGGGCGACTCACCTACTTGCGAGAGAGATAACGCGTCGCATAGACTGAGGAAACTCGTCAAGTAGATTAGAATGTCCTCGTTCAGCTTGGAAAGGTCGCTCATTGAAGAAGCAAGCGTGGTCGGGTCCAACCTTGGGCTTCGGCGCTAACAAGGCAGCACGATAATCATACAACTTTATGGCATTTCTAAGGGTAGCAATCAGAATTCTGTCTATTATAAATGGGTGACCGACTAGCGGCAGTCATGGCGAAGTCGATTCAAATGCGACGTATCGCAAATCGAATACTCATAGTACCGAGTCTGTGAAATATCATAGAGAGAAGTCAAAGCAGATGAGGCTCAGATTCTTTGCTGTAGGTGTGGTTAAAGCATAGTGGTCAGTGAAATGCCGCGTCTAAGGTGGGATTTTGATTTATTGAGAAGATGCTGGCCGTACACAATTACTGTACACCCATTTGTTGGGTTGGATAGGTGCGTCGCCCCTACCGCGACTATGTCTCGAGGGAGTCAGACAGATATACATGTGCTATACAAATGTTACCTCCTTCACTAGTCCACAAGACGGGGACATACGCACGCTATACGAACCAGAAAACGAAAACCCCGTTTGGACGATCGAATCCCAGTGCGATAACCACCCCCGTTGCTTCATTCCCACACGAAGGGAACACACCCTTCTCCACACATTCTGGAGGGAGAACCATCGGCCTCGACGCACCAGGCTTGTCCACCCCGACTACGTGCACACGAATTGTGGAGCGGTCAGGCGAACGATACGCATAGCCGGGGAATGTGAGATAGTTACGATAGAGAATGGTCCGATGACTGCCATCGACTCGAAGTTGTTCGGTCTCTGCTCGGGGCAAGGAGCAGATGATCGTCGTCGTCCGGTGGTCTTCTAGGCGTGCTTGATCAAGCGTATGAAAGGGTCCATCGAGAGAGAGCGTTCCATAGTTGCAGCTATACTCATCCGTCAGGAACACAATATCAATCGACTGATGTCCCGCTGTGCCTTCGTCTCTCATGCCGAGGTTCGACTTGGGTGGAAGTAGCCACCAATTCAACGCTTCCTCTATCGCAAGGAAGAAATCCTCTCCGTTCTGGTCAACAGAGGGCGGCAAGAAGTTAATCTCTTCGTCCTTAATGGTATTCGCGCCTCCTTCTGAGGGGGTAGGGGATTGAGCCGAACCACGAAGAATAGAAGGAACATGGGTTGTGGCCAATCGATATTTGTCACCGTCACCGAACAACATCACAAGGAGCTCATTGCTAAAGTCAACGCTTCCAGGGGAACAGGTCATTGGCTAATCGATGTCTGATCAGAGAGAGGTGAGACGAAGGGAAAATGTGCTTACATAATTCCATTTGTATGAGACTCCAGTGTCTATGCTGATCAAGGTCACCGCAGACTCGTCAGATAGTGCAAGCAATGTCCCGTCACCCGAAAAGGAAAGACTCAAGTAGTCTTTTTCAATAGAGAATACTAGTTTCTCGCTAATACTGAACGTGGGTTTGCTGGAGGAACTTGAGCTTTCCATAAAAGTGATTTGGTAGATAAGGAGAATCGTGCTGTCAGGAAGAGTGTTAGTAACACTAGAAAGTCGTCCCTACAGCCCAGAGAACGATTACTTGATAGTATCCCCGGAGAGGGAACAGATGATCCTGATTTCATTCGAGCTAATGCTCTTTGCATGAGCGCACCGTCGGTTCGTGACCGCCGGATTTTCTGAACCCTGCACAGTAAATGATCCAGCAAGTTGCCCCGTTTTGATGTCGTAGCACTTTATCGGCGTAGGTTCATCCTGCTTGAAGTACAAGGCCCATCGGGTGCGAGGGACGAAGCAGATCAATTCACCTAAGGACTCGTTACGCGTTAGAAGTATAACATGCCACTCATAAAAACGGGCACACCCGGGGATGAATCTGGCAGTTGTGTCCACCTCTTTGTCACGAATTCCCGCCCTTTAGTCCAAATGAAGTCCGACTTCCGGCTCAGGATAGCAGCATCACGTAGCTCCCCTGCTGTGTATTCCGACCAAGGTTGCACTCTGCCGAGGTAGACAGGCTTGATGATCGCAAGATTTTCTCTCCAGTATGAAGTTGACTGAGTCGCAAGCTCGAAAATGCTACGAGATGTCTAGCGATGAAACACGGAAAGGCAACATTAGACTCCTGTATCAGTCAAGAAAAGATGGTCACCGACTTGCGAAAGGGATATCGCATCATACAGTTCAATGAAGCTCGTCAAGTAGACCAAGAGGTCTTCGTCCAGATTATGAAGATTTCTCATTGAAGACAAAAGCGTGACCAGGTCCAACCTTGGGCTTGGCGCGAAGAAGGTCGCATGATCATCACACAACGACATGGCATTTCTATGGGCAACATCTAGATTTTGGTCTACTATGAGTGCCCGAGTAGCGGCAGTCATGGCCAGGTTGATTCAATTGCGACGTATTATGAATTGAATATCCATAGCCAAAGTATTGAGTCTATAAAATATCATGGAGAGAAGCCAAAGTATTTATATCGGAAAACTACGATCCCGCATCCCGTGTGGGAGAACAGGTGCATATTATACAAACCACAGCGCGAATAGTGATTCGTCGCCGTTGAGACTTTCCTTACCCAAAGCGACAATCACACCCGTTTCTTCATCCATAGCTTCGATATCAGCATCTAAAGGAGAGAAAGACAACGGTCTTGATTCCCCAGGCTTGTCCACTCCCAACACGTGCACTCGATATTGGAAGTGATCTCCGGCTTTGAGAGACATATGAGAAATGATCGTACGTTGGCCCTGAAATATTTTGAGTCTTTCAGTTGTTTGTATTGTCAATGCATGCGTGACTGCGCATTCATTCTCGAGACATATGGGACGTCTCGATAGGGTGAGATCATCAGCTCCAATTTGATATTCTTGTCTATCTTGATCAAGCGCTTGGAAGTGCAAGTCGAGATGGATTCGGCCATAGATGCAGCTCCACGGGTCGGGTTTCCATGCAACATCTATTGAGCTATAAGATAATGGGCATTTGTCCATCACTCCGAGGTTTGATTTGGGTGGAAGTAGCCACCACTTCCATGCGCTTGCCAGTGCTGGTGTAAGATCCTCTCCACCTTCGCCGGTCAATGGTGACAAGATGTTAACTGCCCCATCATTTATGATGTTTGAGCCTTGCTTTGAGAAAGGAGATTGCTTTGAATGTCCAAGAATAGAAGGAAGGTGGATTGTAGCAAATTTCAGCCTATTGTCGAATGCCATTACAAGGCACTCGCCGTAGAAACGGATGGTTTCAGGGCAATTTTCCATTGGCTAACTTGATCAGAAAGAAACCAAGTCACCAGTTACTTTGCTTACCTGCTTCCATTCGTACAATTTCCTAGTGTTTGTGTTAATCAGGGACAGGTTGTGGTTGTTGTACATCGCAAGTAGAATTCCATCATCCGACAAGCAAGGACTCATGTAATCCTGTTCGACAGAAATAATCTCTTGATGGTCAATACTGAATGCAGGCGGACCAGAGGGGCTTGACGTTTCTATAAAAGTAACTTGATAGACGACAAAAGCCGAACTGTGCAAGAGTAATCTTGTTATCACCCTCTAGTCGCTTCCAGAGCTTGAAGAGAGACTACCTCATTGCATGCCTGGATATCTGGCAGACGAGCCTGATCTCATTAGGGCCAGTACTTCGACTGTCAACATGTGTCTGCGAAAGAGCCATTGGATGTTCCGAAGCACGTATGGTAAATGATCCAGCCAGTTTCCCTGTTCTAAGGTCGTAACATGCCACCGGGGTAATTCCATACCTGCCAATGTATATAGCCCACCGAGTGCGAGGAACGACATAGATATCTCTGTCTGAAAAGTCCGTCAGCTTTGGGTAGGATCTGCCAGTTCTAAACGGCATGCCTTCTGTGTCTAGTAGTTTTACTCGCTTTTTTGGATCAAACTTTCGCCCTTTGGTCCACATGAGGTCTGAATTCCGGCTTTGAATAGCAGCATCACGTAGCTCCGCTGCCGTGTACTGTGACCAAGGTTGCACTCTGGCGAGGTAGGCGGGCTTGATGCTCGAGCGATTTCCTTTCCAATAGGTAGTTGAACACATCGAGAGCTCGAAAAATACATGAGATATCTAGAGATGGAACACAGAAACGAAGCATTAGATCCCTTTATCCTTTCTGAATTATTCAAGGACAGATGGTAACCTACTTGTGAGAGTGATATTGCCTCACACAGGCTAATGAGACTCGTCAAGTAGATTAGAAGGTCTTCGTTCAGTTGGTGAAGATTTCTCATTGAAGGCTCTAGTGTGGTTAGGTCCAACCTTGGGGCTGCGCGCTAATGAGAACTACATAATTAGATGGAATTTCTAAGGGCAATGACTAGAGTTTCGCCTATCAAAACCCTGGAGACTTGAACCCAGACACGTTCGAGTAGATGCCCAGCTAGTATGGTGACGAGAATGTTTTCATCAAACATAGTACTAGCCTGCAATACGAGGAACAATTTAGAATAACCATAGTATAAGCAACGACCTCGTACCAGTTCAACATTCCGATGCTTGCTACGCAAACCATAAAACATAATAGCCTTCGTCTTTATCGAATGTTTTGCAAATAATCACACCTGTTTCTTCATCCACAGCTTCCGGGTCGGCGTCCGCACATTGAGGAGGGAAATATAACGGCCGTGACACTCCAGGCTTGTCTATTCCCAGCATATGGACCCGGTTTTCGAAGCGATCGATCATGGCAAGGTATCTACGATATGTAACGGTACGTTGGCGATGAAAGTATTTGATATCTTGGGATTGTGATATATCTAGTGATTTCATTGTTTCACAGTTGTAGAATTTGTCCTCGTGTTTTGAATCACCCTGTGACGAAGGTGAACCGTCGGTTCCAGCTTCCGAATCGCGGTTGTTTTCCACGGAAATGCGATCGAGTGTTAGAGGCAGTGGACCCAGATCAATTCTGCTATATCGACAGCTCGATTGGCTCGCCAGCCATCCCACTTCGATTGCCCGATGGAAGATTGCGCTGCTATCTTCCAGGGAAGTCATTGATTTGGGTGGTAGTAGCCATAAGTCCCATGCATTTTCCAATTCTGTGATTGTAGTATCGTTGCCTTCGGCAGTGGACAATGACAACAGGTTGATGGGGTTAGTCGACCGTTGCTGTGGATCAGGAGATCGAAGGATTGAAGGGATATGAACTGTAGCAAGTTGAAACTGTCCGTCGAACGCAGCTACAAGGAACTCGCCCTCAAAACAGAGCTCCCCCGGGTAGCCATTCATCATCTAATAGGTGTCCAGTCAGTCAGAAGAATTGAAACTGGAGACTTTTGTACCTACATGATTCCATTTATATTCAGCGCCAGTCTCCAAGTTGATTAAAGAAAGGGTATCATCGTTACACATTGCGAGAAGAATCCCGTCGTCAGAGAGAACAAGACTCGAACATTCTTGCCCAATAGATAAAACCAATTTTGCGCTGAGACTGAGAGTAGGATGATCAAAGTTAATTGACAGCCTTTCCATGAAAGTAATGTGGTAGACGACGTTCATGGGGCTGCAAGGAGCAAGGATGTTAGCAACTTCCGCTTTCATCCTTATAGACCTAGGGAGAGACTACCTGAGTGTATCATTCCTGGAAACGATGAAGAGCAGCCTGATCTCGTTCGAGCCAATGCTCTTGCCATCGACGCAGTATGTTCCTCTAGTTGCGAGACCTTTCTCAAGAGAAATAGTAAACGACCCCGCCGATTCTCCTGTTCTGAGATCGTAACATGTTACGGGGATGGCGTTATCTCCATCAGTGATTTGAGTATAAATAATCCACCGAGTACGAGGAACAATGAAAGTCGAGCTGTCTAAACAGTCTCTCAGCTTCGGGTGTTACTTGTCACTCGGTAGCAACTGACTTTTCGGGGCTGGTATCTTACCCCATCTTTTTGTGAGGAACCGTTCCCCTTTGCACCAAACGAAGTCGGAGTTCCGGCTCTGGATAGCGGCATCACGTAATTCCGTGGCTTTATAACCTGACCACCTTTCCACTCTTGTGAGGTATGCAGGTTTAATGTCTGTGAGATTTCCTTTCCAGTAGGTCGCCTGGTGTGTCGCAAGCTCGAAAAACATCCGACAGGTCTAGCAATGAGGAACAGAAATAAGTCATTAGTCTCTTTTATAGTTGAGTAAAGCTACGGACCTACTTGAGAAAGAGAGACCGCGTCGTGTACATTGATGAAGCTGGTCAAGTAGAGTAGAATATCCTCGTTCAGATTGCAAAAATAGCTCATTGAGGGCTCCTTATAAGAGATAATTAATTAAGTATATTGTGAGTATTAGAACAGCTGAGCTCAAAATCGGTTCAAAGTCGTGGTCCGGGTCCAACCTTTGCCTCACCCTTTCGCTACCGAGCTGAGAAGCGATGGTGGAAACCTCTTAGAGAGGAACGTGCAAACTACTCACGAAAAGCAGTGAGAACTCTGATACAAACTGATAAACTGAATCGAGCCTTTTCTTTTTCTTTTTTGGTCCTTACTACCAGACGGTAGGCACCTTTAGCTGGCCTCCAACCCCATCCAGATACGCCATAATGTCGTTTTACAAGGGATGGCAGTGTAACGAAAAGAGAGAATATCGTTAGCCAGACTTAAGGAGCCCCCAGGAGAAGATGCTCAAGGTGGCCCACTCCTAAACGAATCAGCTATACATAAACGCTTTGCTGAGCTGGAAATTAGATTTTGTTGATCCGAGAATATCGGATTACTCACGCCAGTTTTCAGGTTTGAACCGAGTAATCGTGACGGAAGATATGTTTTCCATGTTGACGCTGAGCTTGTGACTCGACCACAACCTCCACGATATTTCCTCCTTCTTGAACCTGGTGCAATCTATACGTTCGGTTGATATCAAATCATAGTCCGTAGATTCTTGAGTGCCGACATATGGCCCATATCGTTCGGAGCCTCCTTCGAGCGCCGAAAGAGCCAACTACCACTCCGACATCCACCCATGAGTTCGTTAAATCCCCTAAACAAACACCAGCACGCCCTATACCTCAACTCAATGAGGATATCTTCCTCCATATTCTCGAGCACCTCGACTCGTGTGCCCTGGGCACGCTCAGCACAGTTAACAAGTGCTTCTACGCACTCGTATCAAAAGCTGAGCGTCGGTTGATCGAGAAGAATTATAGAATATGGTTAGAGAATCCAATGAACCGAGTTCACCTCACCGTCACAAGAACATATAAACTCCGCTGGTCGGTGTGGATGTCATATTTCGATTTTTTGAGTCGCGGTTACGGAGGTGAGGGGATTAACGCCAATGGCATCCCCGCCTTTCCCATGCGCTA
>WSTO01000549.1:0-11762 GCA_019627685.1 Serendipita sp. 399 | reverse complement strand
CTCCTTCAGGAGATGATAAATGCAAATGTGAACGCGGTTCTCATAAAGGTCGCTGGTATCGGATTAAAGAAGCAGCATCTGGGACAGTCTCTCGCCTCCATGCAGTCAACATTGCGTGCTTTGGTGGGTCTGTTATACATACAGTATATATTGATTGAAATATTGGCAGAACGAACGGTTCGGGTCCCACATTTGCGGAGAAGGCGGCGAATATGAAACTCTAACATTGGATTGCCCAGCCTTCAAGAAAAGGATTGTTCTGTATGTCATACATATAGTACTACGAACATAATCTAACTCGAATAGCAAAGAAACAGAACTTGTGGTGCTCGATGATAAGGATTTCGCTACCGTGGCCTATTTGAGGATCAAGTCCGCCATTCTAGAGGAAAAGGACTCCGAATATCCCGAAAGCATCGTCCAGTCACCATCACAGCTCGACTCTTTTGGGCAAAGTCTCTACGATACACCCTCGATAACACCATCTTCACAAAATGTGCAAGGGGCAAACTATGAGAATATCGCATCATTTAACAAATCCCTTCTTGTGCGAAGAGGGAGGTGGTTGGCTATCGGAAATGTGAACAGCCTCTGCGATGCCAGTGTCTCTCTCACGGAAGAGGCTCAACGTTGCTTCCAGAAAATCAAAGGTACCATCTATCAAATCCGTCTCGTGTCGTCTAACCAGTTTCAGATCTCCTAGATGCAGAACATCTTGACCTGACTGACATCGTTCATGTTACTGCTTTGCTGAGGACGATGGATGACTTTGCGTCGTTCAATCAGGTGTATTCGACCATGTTTGGTACAAGTCCTCCGGCCCGCGCTTGCGTAGCTGTACAACTTCCAACGCCCTACAGGATCTCGTTAGAATGCATCGTTCACGAAACGACAGACAAACAATCAAGATCTGCCCTTCACGTTCAGGGAATAAGCTACTGGGCTCCTGCCAATATTGGCCCGTATTCCCAAGCAATCTTAGTATGGACTTTATTCTTCGTAACTATTTTTTTTGGAAAGCTTATCACGAACAGATAGACCGAACCATTTTTATCTCCGGGCAGATCGGGCTCATTCCAGCAACGATGTCGTTACCAACCCCTAGTGATTTTCGAAAAGAGATAGCGCTCTCCTTGCAACACGCTAAGCGAATAGCAGACGTGCTTCAATATCAAAACTGGGAACCTCAAGGCTTCGTTGTCTGGTTGGTGGATTCTCGGAATGTACCATCAGCAATCGGTATTATGATGGAGGTTATCAGGAAAGAATCACAAACTGGCATCGCGTCCCCTCCTGTTCTCTTTGTGGTACCAGAAGCTCTTCCTAAAGGTGCAATGGGGGAAGTTCAGATGCTGGCACATTGTAAAACCGAGGAGACACTAGATCAAGACGAGCTGGAAAGACCTAGCCCAGGGATGACCTTGAGCATTCTATACTTCAACAATAGTGCGGTCTCTTCTCTTTCATTCCGTGTGCTTTTCTGTTCTAATTCAATTCAATCTAGCGGAAGAGATTAGTACCGAACAGTCTCGAGATTTGCGAAACGCTTTGAGCCTTAAAATATTTCACTGCACGACACTAGAGAGAGAAGGTTCGTATCTCGACTATAGTGAAGTTCAGACTAAAATCTTTTCTCTCAGTTCAAACATTCATCGATGATCTATCCGCTGGAGTGGCTATCACTTTGATACCGGTCAAAGCGATCTACAATGGATCCTTTCCGTTTGATCCCTGTCGGTTTGCCGTAGTCTCGACACATTGATAATTGACGTGGCACGGGATAAAGCATCATCAAAATGTCCAAGATATCTTGTTGAATACTCTATAGATGCAACAGATAAGCAGCTTATGAACTATTGGGATATCAGAAACGGCTTGCTCATCTAACCAGATTCTTCTGTCTCTTTCATCTCCGCAAGCCGCCTCCTCATTTCTTTTTCAGTACGTGTAGGTGCCACCGCACGAGAAAAGGCCGCGCCAACCTTTGAAGATCCGTTAGGGACAATCGTCGACGTTGGATGACACTCACAAGTGCAGAGAGACCTCCGAAACGCAATACCCAAGATACACCATTTTTTCCGTAGTAAACGTCATTGGGATCGCTGTCGGATGACGAGTCAACGATTCGGAAGATTGCAGTGGCGACAAGTGCGATCTTTGGGCGAGGATCAGTCAAATTCGTGAATCGAACGTATGGAGAACGTACAATGAACTGAGGTAGTACAATCGCGAGGTTATGAATTCCCAACACTGTGCCTCCTGCCATCGGGGTAGGGATTTCACCAGTCTCCGCTTCATAATCCAGTCTCAGCGACTGCCTGCGGATGAGTGGGGTCCGTTCATTATTGCGTGGGTCTTGCAATCCCCTCCAAATTGCTGGAGATGAGGCTACTCTGCTATGGCCTCGTCGAGCGGCTTGAACTTGTGGAGGAACTGGAGGGGCATTTGCAGCCGCGTCAACTTCCTTCAAATACTAAAAATTTGCGAGTCAGCGTGAGTACAAGAAATAGATAGGCCGCCTAACCTCCATGATTATGGCAAATGGTACCCAACAAGCAATCGCCCAAGAGATCCCCACCAACGCAATGACCACAGTTGCCTGCCAGACCGTAGTAACGAAGAAGGTAGACATCATCAGGATTCCGAAGAGCAGTAAGCCCCCCGTCCAAATATTCCTGAGCATGAAAGGCATAGCAGGAAGATGAAGGGGACGGCCCATGCGTGCCGCCTCGGCCTTCCATGACCTGACCATAGCTCGGATACGCGAAACTTCTTCGTCTTCGTCTTCGTCGTCATCACCTTTGGAAAGGAGACGAGTATCTCGTTGTGCAATGTAAGGGAGAACCGTTCCCACAACCACCGAAACTTTAAGAGTGTTCAATGTAATGATAAAATGATCCAATGATTGCTCACCTATACTTGAAATTAGAAGTGCGAGTTCTCCTGCACGGGTTGCGTCCGCAACAGTTGGATCTCTGCCAATTTCATAAGCCATTACCTCGCCCACCCAAACAGTCCTAAGGCAAATATCAGACTCGTCAACCTGGAACAAACGGGCTTACGCATAAAATAGAAAGGGGAACCAGCCGATGAATGCGAATATTTGTACCATACAAACCCGGCGGATGGGCTTTGGGAGCTGCGTGATTGCTTTGGTAATATTGTTGATGGCCTCGCGAAAGCGACTTTCGAGAGAGTCAGAAAAGGTATGTGGGTTCGACTGAGCATAAAAACCCTACCCTTGACCTTCAGAGGTTCGTTCCTTTGCAACTTCGTGTTGCGTCACGCAAGTGATTGACACCGTGATCGACAGGATAACGAGTGTCAATATACAGACTTTTCTAAACTGTCCCTTCCCAAAGGGCTTGAGAAAGGGCCACTTGTCTAAATCCTGGGAACCCAGAGTATACCCAATAATATTTCCAGCGTGGGTCATTCGTCCATGCCATGCGTTCCCCGTAGCAAGCTGTTCCGCTGGAGTAATATCGAGAAGGAGGTTCCTCAAAGATGCTTGCAGGGCGTTGAGGGCGAAATCAAGGACGTAGAAACAGACGATTGCAATCCCAATAGCAAGATGGGAGACCTTGTGTATATGTCAATAACCTTCCGACTAGCAGAGAAAGGATGATATACCTTCTTCTTCCTGTCTGGGTTCCAATCCTCCATGTGCGTTAACATGTCAACTAGGAAAGACGCGATTGCTTCCACATAGGCGAGAATCAAAGTGGAAAGAACCAACGCTCCTGTGGCTAGCCAAATCCAGAACCTTCGTCTGTATGCGGATGTAGACGCATCAGAAATGGCGCCTAGAAGTCAGAGTCAGCGCGTCTGTTTTGCGAACGTTGGGGCGCCCTCTAGCCAACGGGCAAGTGCTCGCTGAGTACGAGAAGGCGAAAATAATCATTTATCAGGAGACTACTTTACTCACCAATCAATGGCTGCGCGATCAATCCGGAAATGGGACCAGCGAGCCATACTAAACTAGTCATCTGCTCAGGGAGCCCTAAACCACGCAGGAACGGCGTTCCTGTATGTGAATCAGGCGGATTAGCAATGAACCATCTGTTCGTGTCAAAACAAGATTAAGGAGAACCCTCTTGACTGCCTCGCAGATGGCGACCGGCCGTGGCGTTCACCGAGGGATAATTCACCAGGAAACTAGGCATAGATATCATGAAATACTTACCGTAACCCAACTCGAGCGTCCATGCGATTTGGGCACCAGCCATGGAGATCGAAATGTTGACGAAATCTCTCCACGTCATTCTCCGCTCCGGAGACTTCTTGCCACTACTCGTCGTTGCTTGACGCTCAGCATCTCCAGGCTGTCTGGGCTGGATACTCTGGCGGACCTCCACTGGCGACTGTGGTTCTGGCCACGGCACTTGGGCGTTTTCGTCCGCGTTGATAGGTGGAAATGTCATTTTTGGAGAATTTATAGGAGCAAAATAGATTTTGGGCGAAGTTGAGGTCGAACGTTGTCGACGCCAAGTTGCGAGAAATGTCACCGCTCCCAGCCATGCAGTCCAAATGCGGCGTTGGAGCTACGAGTGGCGCACATACCTGACTCTGGACAAATATTTGGAAACGATGATACAAGCTATATTCACGACGAAGATACACGAGATAAATAAGAGAACGGCGCGACGAATGGAAGCCAAAGGAATTTTTACATTGTATCTGTGCGGATATCGCGCAGAAGAGAGCCAGAAGGCCGACGGGAGTGACCATCTATATGGGTGACATGATCTGAGCCTCGTACACCAGGAAGAACAGCCATAACGGGTCGCTTAAGAGTTTGGAGGATTGATGAAGCCATTGGAGGTGTCTTGGGCGTATTGACACCAGAAGAGCCGGGGACGTGGTTCATTGTTCCCGCGCGGATACGGGGATTGGAACCCGAAGCGATTCCCATAATGGATGGCATAGGGCTCTGACGGAGTGATGCGGCTGACAGGGAGGGTCGCAGAGAGCGAGGAATTGTGCGTGTACGAAAATCAGTAGTCGGCAGCTCTGGAAGTGGCGATATGGGCGTTGTGGGCGCATTTTCTGCGCTCAAGTTTGAAGAGGGGAGTAGAGAGCCATTGACTTCTCCGGTTGTGCTCGAATGGCTCCCGCTTCTGACTCGGTATTCAGCCATTGCTCCAGCGTCACGTTCAAGCATGCGGGATGCCACAGGTGACAAAGCGGTAGAAGAAGATTTGATGCTGAGGGTAGTGCCCGAAGGATTTGACATTCCTCTCGAATTCGTAGTGGTAGACGAGACACTTGGACGACTCATATGAGATGGCGCATGTGAAGAGGAATTCGAGGTATTTCGTGCACGATTGACGTAGTTGGAAGCCGAGATTGGAGTAAGAATTGTTCCATTTGACGGAGGAGGCCGTGGGAGCGACCCAGAGGAAGATTGCCCTGACATCTGGGATGACCCAGGAGCTGAGCCAGACATTGCCCCCTCGTAGTCTGTACTATCCGAGGCTGATGTTGTTGCAGAGCCACTTCGAAGTCTCCGCATTCCGTACATCCCATGGTTTCTCCGTGGAAGATCTCCTGAGTCCGTGTAGCCATACGCTGAGCGCTCGGCTCTCCGCGCTTGTTGCTGAGCAACTGCTCTGGTGTACTTGTTAACTTCAAACATATTGCGGGCTGTGTCCTGCAAAGCATCGAGGGTATTGTTGCTACAAGGCCGGTAAGAGTCGGCCATACGGTTGAGATGAGGTAACAAACGAATATGCATAATCAGATGGAGTAAAACCATCGTTATTTTTGGCGTTGAAATCGCATCCCCTTTCTATTAGTGTTACCACGCAAGGGATGTGACCCCATGCACTTGCACTAAGAAGATGAGAAAGACAAATTATACGACCTAGGGACAAACTTACTAGTGCAATGCAGTGTTTCCTTGTAGGTCTGCGAGTTGTATATCTGCACCAAGGTCACAGAGCATCTAGAGAGAGGGACTCAATTGCCTGAGAATGAGCGAAAACGAGCGGCTACTGACGCGTACGAAGTCGTCGTTTCCCCGCAATGCAGCATTATGTAAAGGCGTTTTGCCATGCTGATTGCTCCAATCAATAAGGAAGGGAAACCGATCTCGGTAAAGCTTGGCCATGCGTAATGCTGCCCCATGCGTATCTACGGTACTAGAATGATTGGGACCTGAGGAAGACGTTCCTTTAATATCAGCAAGGAGACAGAGTATTGTGTTCTTCTCGGAATCCTTCGCCACGTTCAATATCAGCCCAAGAACTAGGAGGCCCAGACAGTGAGGAAAATGAGCGCACCTTGCTGAGTTCTTCATCATCATGACCCATCGATAATAAATACTCGAACACATCTTCATGTCCACAGACAGCCGCCCAAGCAAGTGATGTATATCGACACCCTCCACTGTCAGGATTGCGGAGGTCCACGCGCTGAACAAGACGTTTTACGAGTGGAAGGTTTCCGTCTATTTAGAAGCATGACCTTAAATTAGCCAGCTTTCCAGAGATCGCCGTATTTTGACCTGAAACTGACCCTTCACTGCGCGTCTAAGACGCTCACCATGCGACATCCTGCACGGTATATGTCAATCCAATTTTAGGAATCGCTGGAAGCGATTTTCGCCCGACACCTGCAGAGCGGTTGGGTCCAAGAGAGTGCTTCGCCAGCCCGTTACCCCCCCAAGCTTGAATTCCGACCTCGTTAGCATGCCCACCGTCGCTGTCGACAAAATTGAACTATTCGAACGCCTCGGGCGCTCTTACAGTTTGTGCTAGTTATACAAGAACTCACCCTGGCGTTGACCGATCTGGCAGCCACCGAGGAATTCGACCAGCTCTGCTTTGAATTCGGCATTGAGCTCGATGAAGATGTATGTAAGATCAATCGCTACTGTAATATCAGAAGTTGGAAATAACCATGTTTAAGACTACGGAAGAAGTAGAGGCTGCCGCCAAACGCGGTGAACCCGCAGAACGAGCAGTGAGTGCTTGTGCGACAATTTCAGATCCCCAAACTGATAAACAAATCACATTGTAGCAACTCAAGATTGAAATACCTGCAAATAGGTGCCACCACTCAAGTTGAAATCTTACTTCAGTTGACCTGTGGCGTACAGATCTGATCTCCTTTGCATCGAAGGCATAGCGCGAGCTCTTCGCGTCTTTCTGAACGTTGAAACATGTCCTCAAGTTAACTTGGTGCTCCCTGCAGGGGGTGAAAAGGATCTTTTGACATGCCATATTGCACCTGAGGTTTGTCCTAGGGCCTCTCTGCGAAGAAGTACACTAACATCAGGAAGACTGCAAGAATTAGACCGTATACAGCAGCCGCGATCTTGCGAAATGTCCGCTTCACTCAATCAAACTATGATTCTTTCATCGAACTCCAAGAGAAATTGCATCAGAATATTTGCAGGAAGCGCCAACTGGTATCGATTGGGACGCACGATCTGGACACTCTCAAACCACCTTTCAGATATGAAGCCCGCCCTCCGACGGATATCAAGTTTGTTCCTTTGAACAAGCAAAAGGTTTACAATGGGCAGGAGCTCATGACCGCATATGAGGTACATCCTCTAAGCCATTTCCTGTGATATGGTACTGAGTTGTGGCAGTCGGAAAAACATTTAGCGCGGTATCTACATTTGATCAGGGATTCCCCTGTGTACCCAATCTGGTACGACTCCAATGACCAAGTGCTCTCCCTTCCGCCTATAATCAACTCTGAGCACTCCAAAATCAACCTCAATACGCGAAACATTTTCATAGAGCTGACAGCGCTCGATGAAACCAAGCTCGCAATCGTCCTTAACATCGTTTGCATCATGTTTGCGGAGTACTGCGAGATTCCGTTCACGTATGTGGCCTGAACACCCGTACTACTCCTTTGACTCTCCTGCAGCGTAGAACCTGTACGATTGGTTTGGCCAGATGGAAAAGAAACCATCACCCCCGATCTCTCCTCTCGGTCGATGACGGCGTCGGTGCAGTACATTAACTCGTGTACTGGAGTGTCATTATCGGCGACTGAAATCTCCGAATTGCTGGGAAGAATGACATTGGAGGCCCAGCCATCCTCCAGTAATCCAGATGAGATTTTGGTTCGAGTACCAGCCTGGAGACCGGACATCCTTCATGAATGCGACATAATGGAAGACGCAGCGATCGCTTATGGGTTCAACAATCTGCCAAAAACATTCCCCACAACAAACACTGTAGCCCAACAACTACCGGTCAGCAAGCTCTGCGACGTCGTGAGGAGAGAATGGGCGTACGCAGGTTGGGTTGAAGTACTACCGCTCATCCTCGTAAGTGGCACCAAAGTGCACTCTCTTCTATTGACGCTTTGCCCCGTAGTGCTCTCATGATGAGAATTTCGCTTGGATGAACCGAAAGGATGATGGCACGCGAGTAGTCAAGCTGGCCAATCCCAAATCTCAAGAATATCAAGTCGTGCGCACATCGCTTCTTCCAGGTTTGCTCAAGACAATCCGAGAGAATAAAGCGCACCCGCTCCCTATCAAAGTGTTTGAGACCTCCGATGTCGTAGTCAAGGACTCAAGTGCCGAGAGAGAAACCAGGAATGTCAGATATGCTGCGGCCGTCTGGTGCAACAAGACGGCGGGATTCGAGGTCGTCCATGGTTTATTCGACCGAATCATGGCCATGTTAGAGGTTCCAAGGATTGCCAACAACAAGAGGGACAGCGCCAACTTTGGATACTATCTAAGAGAGATTGAAGGTTAGCAAACTCAATCAAGGGTAGTGACCACTCCTGTATTGACGGTTTGATCAAGATCCGACCTTCTTCCCCGGTCGAGCCGCAGCAATCAGGTATCGATCTGAAGCTGGAGGAGAGCTAGACCTGGGGGTTCTTGGGATTTTGCATCCAACGGTCCTGGGTAACTTTGAAATACCCTATCCGTGTTCGGCTCTTGAGTTCAATCTCGAGCCGTTTTTAAAAGAGGGAAAGGAGATATGGGAGTGAAGAAGTGGAGTCTAGGTCCCCTCTGGCGATCAAAACCTTCGTACATCCCCACGGTGCCCTTGTGCTTGTGGTTATAATTTCGAAGCTCATCAGAGAGAAACTCCATATAATTGACTTCCTTTCGAGAAGTCTCGATGCCATCCAGACCGAGAATATAAGATGAACATTCCAGATGTCCATGTAAAAGGATAAAACCATATAAGGCCGAGAGCAGGTCTAGACCGTCCATAGATCCCACTGCTTTGGGGCGCTTTTGCACCGGGTAAACAACGCTGGGTAATTGGCCGCCGTCGAGTACTCATAAGCCATTGGCTCGGTAGAGTTCGAGTAAAATATTCGTGCCACATATCAGCATCTTACCATTACCACTACAAGCCTTCTCAAGAATAAAGCATCCAAATCCATCCCATCCATCCTAAAGGATGAACCCAACACTTTTAACATCCTCACCTCTTCGACAGCTCTACGAGGTTCTATCGGTCTTCGAGGCGAATCGAGACTGGTCGGTCGCTGCTCGTAAGGCCCTTCTAGACAAAGTGTCAGCACGAATACCACAAGCACATCAACCCGATATCTTCCTTTTGCGCTCGATGCTAGATGATATCGGCATCGCTCAGTCACCCCAGTTCCCGTGGGACGACTTTGATCCCATCCCCTCCATAAGCCAGCTCTCTCGAACGACCAACGCAACAACCAATGTGACAACTCCATCAAGGTCTTCGAGCTTGACAACTCCGCAATCGGCCAAGCCAATGACGGAGGGCGTGACCAAGCCATCACCGATGTTGACCCCCCAAATCGCAAACGCGATGACGACGAAGGAGATGACCGCCTATGTGATGTTGCAGATGTTTGGGGAGCTCTCGGAACAGCGAATCGAGAGTTGGGCAAGGGTTGCAAAGCTGATAGTCACCCAGCCGATGGATGGATTCGCAACACCCGAATGGCCTCAACAATAACGACGAATATGTGAGTAGCCTTATCAAGGCAATCTGAGAGTATTCACGAGCTAACAGTGAGTAGGCTAAATGAACGACAGGATCCAGTTTGAAGTCTCAATATTGCATCTGAAGAGAAGAAGAAAGATATAGGTTCTGGAGGAGTAAATTATCAATCAGCTTATCTTTTCGTAGCACAAAATTTTTGGTTGGAATGGAGGGATGGCCGTTTGCGACTTACAAATACATTAAACATAGCCCATAGCTCGGAGGTTTTGACGAACTGCGTCCTGATGGTGAATTGTCTCATCTATTCGTGTTGACAAAGGACGCTGTCCTCGGGGAACCCCGCCGGGCTGAGCCAAATTGGATCGCCAATGGGTCGTCGTTGGCGTGCGACCAACGGGAATGTCTGGTAAAGGTCGATCCTGGAAATTTAGAAATACTTGTTGCACTGGAGGTCGTTGGAGTTCCACGCTGGCGTTGGCATTGTTGGCAGCATTAGATGCGCGAATGCTATGCTCCCATCGTTTGATTCTCCAGAAGCTGAAAACAGAAGACATAAAGACAAACCACCCGATCATCATCTACAGTACTGTTATTCTGGGGATACTGAAATCCGAAACGCCAGACTCACGAAGAAGAGAGCAAGCCAATCTCCGAAGGGAAGATCATTGGGGTCTCCAGGATGGCCGTGTAGAGTTGAGTTGGGATGGAGTGATCTTGTTGAAACATGAACGGTCGTATTGAGAATTTCAAACGTCCCGTTGACAAAAGCGTAAGGGCGTGTGTAATTCCAGCGGCTTGAGGTCATGTTCCCTTCTGGAAGCATCCACCAAAGATCATCTGTCAGACCTTCTTTCGTATCCAGCATCCCTCCTTTGGTCCTGAACCAGAAGCCGAAACGGATGAAAGTGATTCCAAGTCCCGCCCGTGCGCCATATCGCCCAGCATGTGTTTGGCTGAGAACGAAGGCAAGAATGAATCCAATCCATTCCAGGAATGAGGACACAACAAGAGCCTGTGTACGTGATTTGTTAGCGGGCGCGACAACCGGACACCGCCTCAATATTACTCACCCCTATGAAACCAAAGATGTTGCCAGTCGGTATCGAATCTACAAGAAAATCGTCCCCTGCAGTCGTAAGAACGGTATTGTCCCAGTAAGGTGGAGCGTTGTCGGCCAGTGCTGCTCGATAACTGGGCGGTGCATCTGTAACCGCGTATTCTGGCGCGTATACTCTCTCGTCCACCTGTGGACCATCGCTGGCACCATTGGTTTCACCAGATTGAGACGTTTCACCGCGTATAGGACGTTGAGATATATTAGCAAATACCCCATCGTTTTCGGTGCCACCGCCGACTTTGGTCGCCGTCTCACGGTGGTGCCCACCGAGCAGCGATCTCCAGGTGCGAGAAAACCAGTTGTCTTGAGAATTAAAGTCATAAGTTACTGGGTAAGTGACAAGGACCCCGTTGGTGTTTCCCCAGTGGTTTGGTACGGCCAAATCTCTGGGTGGACTACCAGGTGGGGGCCCATATTCGTATTCGAAATTATATTGTCCATCATCTGTGACTCTGTTCACTGTTCTGGGCGTTCTTGAAGCCGTTTGTGGGCCATAGACGGAGGGAGTGAGCAATGGCCTAATATCGCGAGCGTTGTTTCCATCGTCCTCGTTGTCTGAACCAGCGAATGCCTGCTCTAGCTGGTCCTCCTCGTGATCTTGAACAGGTAAAGCCGCATATTGGCGTTGGCGCCTGTTGGACATAATAATAAAAACAAAAAGGAAAAATGTGGTGGCAGAAAGAAAGGAAAATGCTGCTACCACCTGAGCTGCTCACCTCGATATT